>JAAEAF010009318.1:0-27482 GCA_011037195.1 Triatoma infestans
ACATCATACCAACCACATTTCAATGAGATGCTTGTATAATGACAAACCTCCAAGGTTCAAGGAGGAAAAACCTGCGCATTCACAAAAGTTTCGCGAGGTTCGGCTTTGTGCGTGTTTGTATGTTCGAGGGAGTTTGTTGCAGCGCGACGCGGAGCAGAGCGTCCGTGTAGACGCACCTTTACGAAAACCGGATTGACAATCCTTGCATTCTCTACCTATTTCTCTAAACGACTTGGACCAGATTTACTATGTAATTAATTATCGCTATTCCACGATAATTAAACGGATCATCGTTAACATTGTTTCATTCCAACATTCTGGATACTTCTCTTACTGGAATCTTATTAAGATTCTGAGATATAATATCCAATTTTTCGGTGAGTTCTTAAAATAACTTTTAAGATCAATACCTGGAGCTAATAATTGAATTAGGTAATTTCAGCGTAGATAATTTCCGAGTCCATGAACGGATGGATTATTCCAATAAAAAAATTTAGTAATGGATAATCTTTATCTTATAAAAAAAAATAATTATGAAATAAAGTTGAAATATTGTGATAAAGTTGAATCCAAGGAATAGAATCAGGAAGGTATAACCGTGGATCAATTCTGGAGAGGGCGCAATTTATGTTTTAAAATGCCGTTAGCCGTTGACTTCCTATAAAGTTTGTTTGTTGAGATAATTCGATTTCTCTTGAAAAGTATGTTGTTTTTTTTTTGTTCAAATTGCTTCCGGTCTATGTAATGTTAATTTTCAAAATTTCAAATAACCTGTGAAAAAGTGTATATTATTTGTGATTTTAAAACACTTTTGTGATTTTTAATTTGCATAATTGATTTATACGCAAGTTTCTACACACAAAAAAAAAAATGTTTAGTCAAACAATTCTGTGTAAATACACATTTTTAGGAACCTTGAACAAGAAAAAGTGAAAATGGTCTCTTTCCTTCTTCTATTCTCTTTGCGGGTGGGCGAGAGAGGTGTCGATGTATGTATGAGATCTGTAAGAGCATGAGAAATCATAGAAATATCAAACTTGATATTCCGTTTGGATACCATCAAGTGATTGGGTAGAAAAGGTTTCGGTTGAAATTTCTTATCCAGTAGTACAACTTCATTGAATGGACTTTTAATTTTTGACGATTCCATTTATTTTCATTAATTTTTTTGTGTAGACCATTTTATATAAAGTAGGTGTGTGTCAAACATTTTTCACTGAAAATTCATAGTATAAGACTCAAGAGGTAGGATGACATTAGGCTTTTTTCTAAAGCAGGGAAGGGTCTCTGAACTTTTCGCCACTTTTCAACGGGTTGCGACAAATAAATAAAAAAAAAATCTGGTGTGAAACACTCACACAATTTTCTCTAACTCCAGTTTTCAAATTATAATTGACAAATGTTATAGTTTGGGTAACAAATTTAATGAAATTCGTCGAAAACTGAAAAATCTATCCAGTAAAAGCGCACTTCCTGTTTACTAATTTTCTTGAAACTTGGAATTTTGGCCATCTAATTTATTTCTAATTAATTTTGTTTGGATGATAGAATTGTATAATCAACTACGTATAATGATAGCACTTTAGAGAAAAATATAACCCCACCCCTCCTCAAAAAATGCACTTAAATGAATTTTCCCAAAGAAATATTTTAAATAAAAGTTGTAGATATGTGTATGTTTAATTTATATACGAAGTTTCAAGAAAATCGTCGGAGTCATTTTTGAGAAAATCGCGAAAAACTGAAAAAATCATTTAGTAAAGTGGTACTGTAAACGCACTTCCGCTTTTTTTGAAACTCGGAATTTCAACATCATATTCAATTCTCATCATCATCATCATCATCATGGGCGCTACAACTCATTACTGAGTCTTGGTCTTCTCTCCTCAATCAGCCTCGTCCATGATTGTCTCTCTTGTGCAGCTGTCTTCCAATTAGCTACCCGCAAAAAGGCTCGACAATCTTCACTAACGCAGTCCTCCCATCGTAGCCTGTGCCTGCCTACCCGCCTAACTCTATCAGGTCGCGCCAGCATCAACTTCTTAGGCAGTTCATCATCGTTCATTCTGGCCACATGCCCTGCCCATCTAAGCCGACCCAACTTGATCCATTTAACAATATCTATCTCCCTGAAGAGGGTGGCTAACTCTGCGTTCGTCCGCCTTCTCCATTCGCCGTCGTCGGAACGAACTGGTCTGTAGATGCGTCGAAGAATTTTGCGCTCGAACACTAACAATTTGTTCTCATCCGCTCTGGTGAGACACCATGCTTCTGAGCAGTAGGTAAGGACGGAAGGATTATAGTTTTGTAGAGTAGGCATTTAGTCTTCCTGGAAGCAAAGCGGGTACCTAACTGCCGCTTTAGGCCGAAACAGCACTTATTTGCTGCTACGATCCTGCTTGCTATTTCTGCAGAAATATCGTTCTTAGAATTCACCTGGGATCCTAGATAAACGAAGCTATGAACTGTTTCAAACTTATAATGGCCCATGGAGATCGGAGTTTGTGGCCTTCTATTTGAATCCATAACTAGGTACTTTGTCTTGCCCTCGTTAATATTAAGACCCATAATTCGGGCAGAGCGTTCGAGAGCAAGAAATGCTTCTTCTACTGCTCGATAAGACCTTCCGATAATGTCCACATCGTCGGCATACGCTAGAACTTGGACTGATTTATTGAACACCGAGCCTCCGACCTGGATCCCAGTGTCCCTTATGACTTTTTCTAGTGCTATGTTAAACAACAAGCATGCTAGCGCATCACCTTGCCTCACTCCCCTTCTTGTCGAGAATTCTTCCGAAATGCCAGCTTGAACTCTCACTGCGCAGCTAATTTCAGTCATAGTAAGTTTGGCCAGGCGAATCAATTTGTTCGGCACATTAAGATCTTTCATTGCCTTGTACAGCTCTTCTCTGTAGATGCTGTCGTAAGCTGCTTTGAAATCGACGAACAAGTGATGAGTTGGTAGCTTATATTCCCAACCTTTCTCGAGGATCATTCTTAAAGAGAACACTTGGTCTGTGGTCGATTTTCCTGGTCGGAAGCCGCACTGATAGCCACCGATTTCTCTTTCAACATACGGGAGAAGGCGTTGGAATAAAACCAGTGAGAAAATTTTGTAGGCACAGGGGAGGAGGATTTAGAGGATTCCTCTAAAATTTTCACAGTCCATTTGGTCGTCTCTTTTGTGGATAGGGTAGATGACAGTTTTAGTCCATGGAAGCATTTCTTCTGTCCAAATGGAAAGAATTAGTTCATGCAGTACTTTTTTGAGGTTATCTCCACCATACTTGAAAAATCTCGGCAGGAAGATCATCTTGTCCAGGGGCCTTATTGTTTTTAAGCCTTTCGATGGCGTTGGTTATTTCATCATCATCAGGGGGCTCAAGTTCATCATCATCAGAGCGGTACATTACTTGATTGTTGGTACTTCTCTCCTCCACAATGCCGTTTAACAGATCATTAAAGTGTTCTTCCATCTATTCAATATTTGTCTGCGGTCGGTCAGTAGGGATCCGTCCTTTGCCTTACATGCGGACAATCTAGGTTTGAAAGGTTTCCTGCCATTATTCACCTCACGGTAGAACTTCCTAATTTGATTGTCAAATCTCAAGCTCTCCATCTCCTCAAGTTTTTCATTTTCCCACTTTCTTTTCATTCTTTGATGAACATGCTACTCTTCCCTCCTCAATCGGCGGTACTCTTTCATCAATGCTCTCGTCCTTCTTTGAGTTACTTTTTTATATGCTTCATTTTTCCTTTCTGTGGCTACCTTGCACTCATCATTAAACCATTGGGTTCTGCTGTCTCTCATTGCTCCCCAATGGTGTCGCCAGCAGCTGATTTTATCGCTTTGCAGCACTCATCCCATCTGTGATCTACGCTACTACTTTCTTCTACTTCCATTTCCCGAAGACGGGTGTCAATGGAATTTTCAAATTCTCTTTAGATTCGTTCATCTTTTAAGGCTTCAACATTGTATTTTTTTAGTTTTATGCCCCTGTTCGCGTTTAACAGCCGAGATTCATGCTCGAATATGAGCTAAAACAATATAGTGATCAGAGTCTACGTTAGCATCTCTAAAGGATCGGACATCAAGCAGGTTAGATCTGCTCCTTGCGCTTATCAAGATGTGGTCAATCTGGTTGGTTAAGTCGTCATTCGGTGAAGTCCAGGTGCCCTTGTGTATATTTTCATGTGGAAACAGTGTCCCTCCAACAACAAGATTGCGAGCAACAAGATCGCGAAGTTTATCAATCTTTGCCCGTTATCATTACTAACTTCATGGAGACTATGGCACCCGATTGTCGTTAGGTAAATCTCCTCTTTCCCAACTTTCGCATTCATATCACCTGCAATAATCTTGATGTCATAATTAGGGTATGAATCAAATGCATTTTCTAGTTGATCATAGAAATCCTCTTTATCCTCGTCTGTAGCTACTTCCGTCGGAGCATGAGCACTGATAATGCTGTAGTTTTTAAATTTGCCTCTAATTCTAAGGACACAGATTCTGGGATTTACCGCTTTAAAATCTATCACATGTTGACGGAATTTCTTTCCTACCACAAACCCAGATCCAAATGTGTGGTATCTCTCATCACAGCTGTAGTATATCGTGTGGTTTCTTTTTTCTAAGGATCCCTTACCCAGCGAATTTCCTGAATTGCAGCTATGTCAACTCTGTATCTATCAATTTGTTCTATGAGCTTGTGAAGAGCTCCGGGTCTATATAATGTTAAAATGTTCCATGTTCCAAGGGTAAAGTCCGTGATACGGTTCCTAAGTCGTTGCCTTTGAGATCGACCGGATGATACATTTTGAGGTACTGTAATAATTTTGGCTTCAGGTGGGGGGGTTATTAGCCCTACTCCGCACCCTAGACTGATGGTGGGGCTGCCACCTTTGAGCATTCAGACATGCTCCCCCTCCGGGGCGGCCTCTTAGGGACGGTAACCCTAGGGTGTATACTGTTAGTGCCTTGATCTGAGAAAATGTGTGAGTGTCAAGAGTGGGTGTATTACTGTACTGTTTAGTGATAGTGCATGGTGATCTGAGCTGTGGTGTCCCGTGGGTTCGCTACTACCCAAGTAACTGCATGCAACAGTTACCCCTTGCGGGGACTGTGACGATGACCTACTGTTAGATGCCATGGTGATAGCTAAACGGAATGTCAAGTTTCAACTTTGTACGGTTTTTCGTTTTTGACTATGCTGTTTCACATACATACACATACACACACACACACACACACACACACACATACAGGCCATTTGCTAAAAACCACTTTGTGGACTCAGGGGACCTCAAAACGGAATTTCCGGTGAAAACTCGATATCGAAAATTTGACACGATTACAATACTTCCTCTTACTAAGAGTAAGAGAAAGTAAAAATAAGTTTTATTGAGAGCTCAAAATTCTAAAAATTAATTACACAAATATGAGATATTGTATGAGATATTATATTTATTTACAATCACAAAATAAAACCCATTAATTCTCATAATTTCCTCATAAATTCAAATCATAATATGAATTATGGAACTGTTATTTTGTTTTTCTAAAAAAAATGTAGCGACTTGAAGTGTTTATCAAATCAACTTTCCCTATATCTTGATTTGGTATATTTCATTCGAGAAAATTTTTTTTGCAGTTACATTGTCTCAAATTAATGTGGAAAACATTGTTATGAAGAAATTTGGTCAAGAAAGAAACATTCAATTAAGTTAACATTTCGACAGTGCTTCCTGTCTTCATCAAAGCTTTAATATATAAACAGTCGTGAAGATGTAGAAAAAGAATTTTGATTGGAACTTGGAAACATACACATTTTTTTATATTGCAGAAATCTAAAAAAAAAAAAAAAAAAAAAAATTAAATATTACTAGTTTCTTGTGTTAAATTATCTACTTCATGATCGATTTAATAGGATCCAAAGAGAGGATCAATAATAGAGAAAGAGAGAAAAAAAATGACAGGACCACTCTCTCGGACTAGAGTGGGAGAAACTGCATAAATACAGCGACGGGAGATAGATATACAACAGAGTTCACTCTGCCAGTCATAACGTGCCATTTACCTTACTCTTTACCATACTCTACCATACTCCACCATTTTAGTGTAAAGTCCAGGCATTCAGTGTCACTTCTTACATTATACAGTGTTCAGCCATATCTAGTTTGTTCATTCAAACCAAACCATTTCTCTCCTTCATCATACCCATTTATAATCGATTTGTATCAGCAAGGGATCCATTAGCTGGCAGATAGATATTTTACAATAGTCAATCAAAATGGGCAATATTTTGAACATTCATAAAAATTCATGAAGGTAATAAAAAATTGATTTTATATTGAAAACGGTCATTTTTTTTTTTTTTTATACACCTATTAATTTTTCAATATTTTTAATATAAAATTATTTTTTTTTTTTTTGTATTATCAGCCAACCAAGAAAGTTCTGTTGCTATTTGCGGCTACAATAAAAACTGAAGTTATTTTTGTTTCTAGTAACTTTATCGTTCAAAATATTCACCATTATATTGTGGTAAGTTTTTCCAAACGAGAAGATGATTTATAAATTCCATTATTATAAAATTCAACTTTTATAATTTTAAAAATACTGAGAAACTTCTATTTTTAACTGTGTTTCATTATCAAAGTTTTTTTTTTTTTTTTTTACCTCGCATATGATTATCCAGAGTGGAAAATAATAAGTAATCCGATGGGGATAGGTCAGATGAATATGGGGATGGGGGAGATGGGGAATAATTGCCCATTCTAAAACCATTATCTATTCTCTTGTCAAAGTTGGCAATATGTGGCCCAACATTATCATTTGCAAAAACTTTACTTGAATTACTTTTGCCGAATTCACTCACATGAGGGTTGCTTAATTTTGTATACTATCATGTATTGTTTTCTAGTCATTTGCAGTAAGTACTTCGTTTATAATTTAAGTAAAGGTTCCATGTTTCTTGGGACCAGTTGACCTTTTTTTTTTGATCTAAAAAGTTTGTTCTCAGTTAAAACTACAGAATCTTTTTTATTCAGTTTATTGTAATTTGATTTCTTACTGTTTTATCACTCGCATTAAACACCGCTTAGAATTTGTTTTAATCACTATTTGAAATTAATTCCAATTTAAAATTTGAAGGACTTCCTGATCTTGCTTTATCTTCTAATCATTGGAAGAATTTTTTTAATTTATATTGTCCCCCAAATGATAAACAAATTTTTTAATAAAATACAACACTGACGATAAATTTTCTAGAATATTCTGCAGGTACTTTGCCCACAAAATAGATAGATACTTTAACTATTCAATAATATTTCTTGGAAATACGAAAACGATAGAACTTTCTTAAAGAAAAAAAACAAAAAAGATATGTGAAAGAATAAAACGTTTGAATAAAATCTCCTGGTAAATACGCTAGATTACAAGGTAGCATAATAGTCATCGAAATCCGTTAAAGAAGAAAGAAAAGCTACATATATTGTGGGCAAAATAATAATAAAAAAGTTTTTGTATCATCCAGAGTTTCAATTTGTTGGAAAGCAGATTATTACTTATAACTTTATCTAAGTCAAAATTATTCTCAACAAGTAAAGTACAGTTTTAGAGTACACTGAGTATACTGCAAAATTGCCATTTCTAAAAGATTTGGCTTTGAGTAAAAACCAGCAGTGCTTAGCCCTATTTCAGATATTGAAGAGTAATTAGGTAAATATTGAAGAATCTTTAGTTCACTTTTAATTAATATTACTTTAAATAATAGAAACATTTTCTGTGATCAATTTATTGTTAAGCAAATATAAATAATACGAAGATAACTAACAAATGAAGGTTTGTGCAAAAATAGCTCATAAATCGAGTTCAGAATTCAAGCTTCGCGCGCCTATCTTGGTTGGTTCGGATGTGTGTGTGTGTATGTGTGGATAGTTCAACGTCAGCAAACTAGGTAGTAAACTTTGGGGCAATATTGGCTACCTCTTGTTTACTCCACACTAAGGATTTGTCGTTGGATAAACAAAGGGGGATATGAAAATAATAATAGAAAATAAAGCAATCTCTTACCTAATTAAGTTGAATTAAATTCGATTACAGAAACTTTTAAAGAAATATATATTTATATGTGGAACTGTTAAAATTAGTTTTGGAAATATTGCAAAATAAAAATAGAGAACACAAGAATTATACACGGTTTTATTTATTTATTTTACAATTAAAATATATAATAATTTTTACTATAGGAATATTATTATATACTACATATATTATTGCAATTGTGATTGTAAATTATATCGATGAAATGGATGTAGTTGGTAGTAAGAGTGAGATATTTTAGTATTTAGAAGAGATGTTAGGCGGCGTTGATGTTAGAGCATGCGCAATATAATAGCTTGGCGAGCGAACCAGCCGCGTGATCAATATGAACGAGTGTGGCCGGAGTGTGTCAGAGATGAGCCGGCCCGGGCTGTTCGCATGACGTGTGTCGTCTATTTGAATTATCATTGTTATCAATATTATTGTTATTATTATTATTATTATTGTTTTTTAAGAAGCTAATATAAAGAAGAAACATTAAATTAATGAAGAGACAGAATTAGTTTAAAAAAAACTTTCTTTTTTTTTTTTTTTAAATAAGTGTGATTATTATAAAATAAATTATCACTTGTTAGAAATGTTTAAGTGTTCTAAACCCTGACGTTATCGTGTACAATTGTAAAGGGATGCCTCCGCTGTCGAGCGGAGGCCGTTTTGCCTCCCTCTTACAATTTTCGCTTATAACAACCGTTTTATTATATTTCATTATCGGACTACATGTTACAAATGCAGAAAATATGCAATGTAAGTACTTAATTCTATATTAAAAATATTTTTCATTGTTTCCAAAGTATAAAACTATTTTTTTTTTGTTTTGTTTTTGTGTACCCCTTAATATAAAACAGAAAGTGATTATTTTTTTTTTTTTATACCCGTTAACGGTTTTCCCGATTTACCGATACGCATGTCTTGGTGATGATCCATCCCACTTTTCTGTTTAGCGGCACCACGCTGGCTGTTAGGCCTTTATCGGTTTCGTTCTCTGCTTTAAATCTTCTACTCTTTTCATAATTTTTACTCATGTTCTTCTAATGACCAGACAATCTTGGAAAATGTACACTAGAAATTATTTCTATGAAAATAATCATTTTCCTTTCCTGTAATAATGTAATTATTCTTGCCTTTAGCTTGAGAAGTCAGCTGATAAAGTATACCTACACTGAACCTTCTAGAAGATAAAACCTATTATATTTGGCCAGCATCACTAGAAGAGAAAATAATTAACTGAATACACTTTAGTGACAAAAAAAAAACCTCTTCAAAACAAACAATACTTTCTCTTAGTTTTTTTATTCTATTCTTTTATTTTAATATACATACTTTTTTAAAAAAAAAAATATATTTCTTTGATAAACATTTTAAATAAGTAAAAAACAAAGTTTTACTTTCTAATTAATGATAAGAGAGATTCTTGTTATCGAAAGGTTAGGTTTACTTTTGACACAACCTGACCTCGTGACTCTCAACAACGATATTGATTCAATCTTAGCGTTCAGCAAAAGCCTAACATTACTAAAGTATAATTTTTGTTTATTCCCTGTGTTTTCCGCTCCTTTAAATAACTATAATAAAAAAAAAAAAATTATTCAATTTTATGCAAACAAATAATAAATCATATAAAAATTTTATGAAACAGTTAAAAAAAAAAAAAGAAGAAAGAAATCAAGAAAACCAAATACTTCCAACTAAGCATGTTAGTTGCATGGTACTGAAGGTTTCAAACAACACTAAGTATAATAATAACAGTTAGTGTAACGTCAGTGTTTATTTCCTTTTGTCCAGTTATTTATTTATCTAATCAATCTTTTTATCCTTAACATGCACAAACTTTATGAAAAAAATTCAATATATTAATATTTTATTTATTTATTTATATTTACTATCCATTATAGTAAAAAAACTTATTTATGCAAAAAACTATATGGTTTTTTATCTCTTAAAAATTTGATTCACAATTTTCTTATTTTCCATCTAGTGAGTTATAAACATTAGCTTATTAATAAAGTGAAATCTTTTCTATTTAAATTTTAAAGTGAACAAGTTTAAATTGAGTTTATTCGTCAGAAATGGTTGGTCAGAAATACACGTTTTAGATTTTTTCTTGAGTTTAAAAAAAAAAATGTTTTTTGTGTGTACGCGTGTGTGAGTGTGTGAGAGAGTTAGATCGAAAGAACAATATATCCAAAACGACAAATCACAGGAAGTTCAAATCTGGTAATATGATTTAGTTACTATCACGCATCTGTCTCGAACTTTTCGGTCAAATTCTACAGACTAGAAATGCGACTTTACGGATTTTTTTTTTTTTTTTAAATAATTTTTCTTTTGATTTTCTCCAAAAATGGTTTTTAAGATTTTCATTAAATTTTGTATTTTGTCTGCAATATAAATACTTAACACATTTTTATGAACATATTTCAAGGATAAAGGATTATTGGAGGGTGTTTTTAGGGAAGCTGCAATGCTAGCTTTAATTCCAACTTATATGTGTGTGGAACTACCTGAGACATTTTCCCGTGGTAGCCTGCTTTATTTTGTGGTCATCTGATTAAATTGTTAAAATACTTAGCCTCACTGGCTCCATAGTTGTTGTGATGGTTGGTTCCGCAGAGCTGGAAAGCAACCGCTATTTTGAGGTCAAATGACCACAAAATAAAGCAGGCTACCACGGAAAATGTCTCTGATGCTTTCCAGCTCTGCGGAACCAACCACCACAACAAATGTGTGGAACTATATTTGTAGATGGAAGATTCAATGGAGGTGTTCCCTTGTAATTTTAGTTTTGAAAAGGGAGGCTTAATTATTGGGCCAAAGTTCCAAAGCCAGTGGCATATTAATCTTCTGGGAGGATTATCAGTGATAGTGAGAGACTGATGATTTTCCGAAAGACTTTGGACTGGTAAGATTGGATATGATTGGGATTGAAATGCTTGGTTGAACCCCAAAGTTCGCAACCGCAAGTCCCTAGAAGTCTTTTGTTTTCAATTACCAGTTTAGAACGTCGGTCAAGAAGTCTAGAAAAAAAGTTTAGTTCCTATCTGTTCAGTCTAATGTGAAGGTTTCAAGTTAGTCGTTTGTCTAAGAATAAACCGAGATAGTGAACTCGGTCTACCGTTGGGAGTTATGATCCAATGGAGAATACGTCATCTAAACTGTAGATAACCGTACAATAGCTAACAACTGGAATCTCGAAGTGATTCAAAAGATTTAAGCCAAATTGGCGATTGAGGCTACTGTAGGGAAAGTTATTAGGGGTTGGTGATGATCTATAAGTTAAACTTTTTGAATATTGTTTATATTGTATGAAAGTATAAGCACTGCAGGACTTAATACTGTATAATTTATTAGGTGAGAAAAGAAAGACAGGTTGACTGACAGAGTGATGGTGTAGAGTGTTGATGGTTATTCGAATGGCGGAGGTTTATTTGCGATCAGGCACCCTTTTTAGGCGGGCGGTTAGATAGCCCCTATTCTTTTTAACTTCTCCTTCCAGTAATTATATAATATCTATCTAGATATTAGATAGAAGCATATTATGCTTCTAAGATTGACCCCTCCCCCCGAGAGCTTGAGGTAGCAAGATATGTAGGTTAAGAATATCAGGTTGGAATTATCTTGTAACACTCCTTATTCAGTGTTTCCAACGTTGATTGATACTCAAAATTTTATTGGACGATATTTACTGAGGAGAATTATTAATAAAGAGTTGAAATATAGAGATAGTGACTAAAAAAAAATATATTATTCGAAGAAATTTTGATTTCTTGGTCGATTAAGACTTCTTGATGACTGGTTATAGATTCTTGAAAGTTGTTTGAAAACTTGTTACAAATTTCTTATGTTCTTGTTTTAGTACAGGTTTAAGATGTTCAAAAGACCCTTGGTTGTCTATTTGTTGAAGATTGGTTATAGGTTGATTTAGACTGTTATATCGATCCGAATTTATAGTCTTAAACTGGTCGGAGCTTGCCGCTTAAATGGATAGTCGTACCGAACCTGGAATTGCTAGAAAATAGATAATAATTTGTATTTAAAATTCGTTACGTACTTATTATTTACAACACTTACAATTTAGGAGTACAAATGCGTATATATTAAACCCATCAAAAGTTTAACTATGTCTAAATTTAATCTTTTAACGCGCTCACCTGGGAAAAATGAAAATAAAAAATCCACAAGCCTTTTTTTCTTTTTCTCTTCATTGTTGATGGTAATATACAACTTACATTAGGAAAAATAATTTAATTTGTAATATTTCTCGCCTGTATGAAAAGGATCTATTTGTATGGATAATATTCGCTATGGATTGGCAGATAAGGTTTTGAATATACAATAAGAATAGTATTTGACATTCAGATATGCAGCGAAGTATCAGTAGCACTGTCCTGTGGTAGAGATAAGAAGCAAGTTATCACTAACTCAGTCTGTTGCAGTAATAAAGACTTGTAAATTTCTATCTCACAATCCAAACGGAGATTACAAAACAAGATATTTATTTTGTTTCTAATATCGGCAGGGAATCATGAAACCAAAATATATTATGGTCTCGTAAGACCAAATTAAGGGGATTGAAATATAGAAATTACTAAGCGTTTCACTTTCCAACTGCCCAGAGCTTATATGTATGTGTGTGTGTGTGTGTTTTAGAGAAGATAGAAATATTAAGAAATAAGTATTAAGTCACCACTGTTTTAAAATAAATATATTATCTCTAAATGAATTTAAAGTCTTTATAATAATAATTCGTAATAATAAGCTTGTAAAATTCATAGAAACTCTGCACTTAAATATTTTTAAACACAAATGTTCAAATTAAACACTTATTGGCACACTGAATTTAAAATGAGAGAGTGACGTTCAGAATGCGACGATTGTTACTGGTTGAATGCTGTTAGACGACTGACAAAATAATGCTCGCCTTGTTAGTAAAAACATGCTCTTTATATTTGATTTCTAGGAGGGGTTAAAAGACAAAGAATGGCCAAGTTCTCCGACCTTTCTTGTAACGGTGTCTTGTACCTGCGTTTTGATCCTTTGCCAGCCAACGTTTACAAATTTACTTTTAAAACTGATTTTATTTAAAATATAAACTATATTTTCAGTTATTTATATTTTTTCCATTTGCTTCTTCCACTACATCCACTAAAGTTGCTAAATCTTCCTATCCATAATGAGCTCAACACTCGTTTGGTTTGTAATCTTGCCAAAACTCGGTTCCTTATAATTATATCCATCCATAAATTCTAGTGCTTATCTATCTAATAACCAAACACTTTTTTCGATAACCATTTTCTGAACAAATATTTCCTAGTCACTTCCTACGGTTTGGTGAGAGGTAAAATTTTGGTTCTCAGCAATGCAGTCCAGATGACAGCGTCCAGATCAAACCCAAAATGATATTTGAAATCCAAAGTCTTAAATTCTCCAGAATCTAATTAAACAAATTTTTTCGAAAAATATTTCAAATAAAAATTAAGTTAAGTTGACTTTGATGGTGAACCATAGGTTATATGGTTTGGCACTTTAGAGGAAAGTTTAATTTTGGCGCTTCCCCTCTCCCCCCCCCACACACACACCAAAAACATATTTTTTTAGGACTTTCGATTAAAGCTAAGATTAAAGAAAATCGTTTCAGCTATTTTTGCAAAATTGCTAAAATTGGGTAAATTTTCAGTAAAGTGACTACCGGTTGATAGTTGATAGGGTTAACCCGAAACCTTCATGACAGTTACGAATTGGTGCTTAAATAGTTTATGAAGTTTAAGCTTCCTGACAGATTTTGTTTTTTAGATATTTTTTTCAGACGCACATACATATACTATATATATATTTGTATATAGATATTTCGCAAAAAATGTATTATATTTTCGATTCAAGTCATATTCGAACTATAAAGGTTGCGCCACGAAAGCTGAACGGTTAGAGGAATAGACTGCTAAGCAAAGATATTTTTTGGTACTGGGTTCGATCCCCGTCTTTGCCTATTTTTTATTTGATGTATTAATACTAGAAATTTAGTTAAGACACTTAATCGGTAGTTGGCCTTAAAGCCCGACTGAAAAAAATGGAATTAATATACTTTTTACTTTATTCGCTCCATATGCATTTAGAAATTACTTTTCGATTTAATAATTGAAATAAAACTAAGTTCATAAAGACGAGATCATAAAATAAGGTCTTGAGCACAATGATCGCCACAGAATGATTTGTATTACAAATTAAATTTACAAAAACCAACTGAAAGCATTCTCCCGGATATAGCTGCAATGGAACCAGAAAATATTACTTGCATTTATGTTGATTTATATGGTCTGTTCTAAGCGAATGCTTAGAATAATTTATAGAGTGAGAGAAAAAAACAACTGTTTTTACTGTGAATGTAAATTAACGTCATGACTGATTCTTCAGATTATTAAATATTGTAGGAATCTTAATATTAAAAAAAAACCCTATGGCGCAACAAGCCCATGAAGGGTCAAGGCTTGCCAGACGGCGATTTGAATAGTAGGGGAGCACACTGCAGTTCCTACGTTGTTTAGTTCCGGCCTTCGCTACCTAGGGCGCTAGTAACTGTAGCTTCCCACTTTTTATCACGGTGCTGGGTCAACATCGACTTGCCCTCATGCGAATCGAACCCTGAATTCTTACACGAAAGGTGAGTGCGCTAGCCACTAGACTAACGCGTGAGGACATCGTAATATTATCTTTATTAAAAAAAAAAAATATGTAGACGCAATTTATAAATTTAAAGAAGAATTATGTAATCGTAAGGAATAAAATGAAGGCTTAAAAGAAAGTTTAAAACATATAAAAGATATAAACTATAAAAGAAATATGAAATTTTATAAAATAATTAAAATATAAAAAGTATTAGTGAATCAAGAATATCTAGCATAGACTTGTTTTAATTACTTCAGCTCATTACTTCTATGATAATGGCTCCATCTCTTTTTTATTCTGAACCCTATAATATTATCAGGAACCATAATAAATTTACATTAGCTGAGTTAGAATCTGAAATAGGACAAACTCATAATAATAAGGGTCTTTGGCCTTGATAATGCCATAAAAATATTTAGAAATTACCTTGAATGTCTGCTAGAACAATTACACATATTTTTAATTTTTTTTATGATATTGCATGGTTTCACAGAATCATTAGATTTCCCAATTTATAAACAAGGCGATGTACCAGTAGTTGGTTACCGGGTAATTTCGCTTTTTAATGTGCTTGATAAACTGTTCACAGGGATTTGCTTAATCGTTATGGAATTGGGTTTTGATGAATACACTTTAATGAATTTTAAGCTAGATTTCGTTCGAATCACTCCACAAGTGGCAAAGAGTATTAGCCAGTTTAAAGTCATTAAAATTAAAAACTGCCCTAAGAGCATAAAAAGTTTCTCTTTATTTTTATAGATATTAATACCGCATTTGATTGCACAGACAAGCTTTATTTTTAAACTTCTTTATTTCGTTATCTCTTTAAAATTTATTAATGCTCTAAAAGCTTTTTACTGAAACTAAGGCTACAATTTTTTCACAAACAAGATTTAACCGACTTTTTTTTAAATATAAATGTTGGGTTGCGGCAAGGATGTTTGCTCAGTCCGTTACTTTTTGCTCTTTTCTTGAATGATGTACATGAATATACAGCATTTTAACAAGGTCTGCTCGTAGCGGGCATTGATGTCAGTCGTTTGCTTCATGCAAATGATGTTAATATATTGCCATTCAGCCCTTGGAAGTTACTAAGAATTATTAATAAGCTAACCAACTATTCTCATTAGTTCAGTCTCTGAATAAGCCTTGTGTAAAACTGAAAGTAATGAGTTATTTTTATTTAATAATGGAATGGATGCCAACCATTCCTAAAAAATTCTAATCGGCGGGTAGACTATAGAACCGAACAATAGAATTAAGAGAATACAAGTTTCTTTTGTAAACCTTGAACTTGCATTTGAAACATATTTTAGAAGTTTTAGAAATAACAGACATGGCAATACGTATATTATACATTATGAACAAGAAATTGTAATGGTCTAACAAGTAGTTTATACCTACATACTCATGTCTTTTTAGAAGACCATAGCATCATGAGAAAAATTGGGAAGCTACAGTCGATAGCGCACCTAGGTAGTAAACGTCAGAGCTAATAAGGCGTGTGAACCATGGCGTGCTTACCACCCGCCTCCCAATTAAAACACCTTCTGGGAAGCCTTAGTCCTTCACGGGCTGTTGCGTCATAGGTTATATTAAAATTTAAGTATAATTTGAATGTATAGTTGATGATTTATGTACAGATATAAATCTAGAGTTTGCAGACGGATTTGTCAACGACTATATGTTTAAATTAATTATTTAATTATGTTTATTGGTCTTTTTTTTTTCTAATAAACAAGTTTGTCAATTTATCCATATGAAAAAAAGATTTAGAAGGTTCTAGATGAGCGAACACTTATAATTTACCTCATTTGTCATTTCAGTAGTTTTCCCAGTTATTGGGGAAAGTTATTTTTTTTTTTTATTTTGTTTTGTTTACAAAAGCTAATTTATACAAATAAATGAAAGAGTATAGAAAAATTGAACAGTGTTGAATCTCCAAAATTTAGTTCAAACTGTAATCTGATTGCTTGATTACAGTATAAAGGACCATAATACATGAAACGTTCATTTTACACTTTAATGCATTCATTATACAGTAAACTAGACGGTATTAATTAACTTAATGCAAAATAAATAACTTCTGCCTTCTATATCTCTACTTCTTTGAGGTGTTAATTACATATTATCTACACTAATTACGGTCGTTTTGAAAGTGTCATTTTAATATTAATTCCACAAATCAAAATCATAAATTAATGTAAATAGAGTATATATTAAATTTATTTTGGGTAGAAAATTAAATATATAAGATTTTAAATAAATTTCAAACTTCTGCTCTCCTTGAAATGAGTAAATAATCCCTTTACGAGAAAAACTAAAATTAAAATGGATGTCGTATATAAAATCTTTTTTATTTATAAACTAAACAAATGCTACGAATTCTAAAAATTTTGTTCCACAAATTTCGAAATTTTCCTTTCGAAAAAGTTTCGAATCTTTTTCCTGCAATTAAAACTGCAGTGTTCATGATAAATTGTTCATTTTCTGAAATTGCTTTAATTTGGAAATTGCTTATTATAGAAGTTGCCGGTAGATTTCTTATTAAGAATGCTTTCATAAGACTTTACATGGAATTGAGGAATACAAATACAATGCCATACAAATAATTTTTGGCTGTGAACTTGTGCGGAAGATGGAAGCCGGGGTGGAGCAAATCTAAAAAGATTTGATAAAAAGAAAGAGTGATAGACCGTTTTTTTTCCTAGGGTAGGGTTTTTGCGAGTGGGTTGGGCATTAATCCATCTGAATTCACGACCTGTTCAAGGACAGGTTTTTTTTCCGTGAATTCTACTAGAAAGTGTGTTGGTTGGAAAAAGAAGAATCATCAGAGCATGTCCCGCTGCATTGCCTTGGGAATGATGGTTTAAGAATTGGTATGAATTGGACTTTCGGAGTTCAACAGCGAACATGTCTTTGCTCTCTTGATGAAAGATATTGGAACTTGGAAGGGTTTAGTGATTTCGCCAAAGAGTGATAAGGATAGCAGCCGGGTAGTAGAAAGTAATTTTCACCTTCAAGTGATAGAACAGGACATTCTTCCCCGTGTGTGTGTTATCCCTTTCCTCTTTCAGTACTTGGGGGTAGTTTAAGGACGTTACCTACCTTCTTGGGGTTTACCAGTCCCCCCTCCCCGTTGCAAGCAACGTGGTCATTTTACACGAGAAGGATGTCACTACCATGGAAGGACTTTTAGTGCAATACCCGACCATGCAGAAGTGCCGAAGCACCCCCCGCTTGACCCATTTAAGGGCAGGTTGAGATACACTCAACCAGCGCGCAGAGTGTCCCACATAGTAGTCACACTCCACTCCCAGAAGGAGAAGGCACTCCCTAGCAGAATCTGGTAAACCGCGCACACCCAGCAAATGCGCTTCCAGCTACGGGCTCGGCGCACATCCTTTGTGAGTGCGCCGGCCTGGCGAGGGTAGGTTTCTTCAATTGGGGACGGGCAATCACGAAGCTGGAAGCTTCATGACGAGCCGCTCTCAGCTTTGCTAGGATTGATTAGGAGGCAAAGCTGGGGGCTGTTCTGTAACGTAAGGGGATCCACCAATAGACCTCGACCTTGTAGGTCGCAGTGGAATGAGGTCCCCCCCCCCGCTTCTATTCTATTCTACGAGCTGGCACCGGGGTTTACGAATCCTAACTCAATTGCAAGGTTGGCTCTGATACTAGTTACCCCGTAATTCAGCATTTCAACTCTAACGAACTGGCGTGACTGATCGCACGCCCGATGGAACTACAGATTCCATCTACTGATTCCTGTCCATTGCCTCAAGTACAGGGGTTTCAGTAACCCAGGTAACTTACAGGCACCTCTGCAAGAGGAAAGGATCACGATTGGATTAGGTGGGGTGAGGGATTCCCCAATCTGGGCCAGAGGCTGATTGCACCCCGAAGGGTGGGCGATGGTGACGCCACTTACCCACGCTCTAGATAGAACAGAACACTATAATTAAGACTAAGCTAAACACTAGAATTAAAAAAAAAAAAAAAATTGCTAGACATCCGGCAGGTTATACGCGAAAGCTCGTTATACTAAAAAGAAACTCCGTCGACTGGATTCGATGCTAAAGGCGAGTTATGCTATAATATTCTCCGCGTCCATGCCTTTCTAATATAACATGCGGATAGAAAGAAAGGCGCCATCGCAGTTCAAGTGGTCCTTAAATAACAGTATGGCATAAATAGCCTGCGTAATAGGGATGCTTAAAAACTGACAAATATATAATATCAAGTTATTAGTACTATACTAAAGTAATAGTGATTAGATATCGATCTAGTAAATCCAACCCTGCCAAATATTAATAAACTGTTATACTAATTTTTTTGGACCATCATCTGTCTATGTATAGTTTGCTGTCCCAGGCTTTGCTTTTGGTTGTAAAGAATTGTCAACTGCAATGTGTAATTCAGATATTCAAATGGATGATATTAATTTACCACTCATAATGAAATATTTTGTAAATTCTTTGTGACTATTTTTTCTACATTAAAAAAAATTACCATTAGTAATTGATGGAAGAAATTCATTTAATATTAATCAATGTTATTTAATTATAACAAAATAATAATAATAAGTACTTAAAACTATAAAATATTCACTTAAACAAGATGGCCTATAGCCTATAGGGAATAATCAGTTTTTCAGTTAAATGATTTACGAAAAAAGTGAAAGTTTATTTAAAGGTCTTGAAAATTAGATATTGCCATTTAGGTGGATTGTACTTATCAATATATAATAAGGGTTATCCACATCACGCAATCAGTATTTTCTTTAACATTGCTGTTTTATTTATTTATTTATTTCGATGGACTGATTTTTATCTCTTTAAATAAGAATTCTATTATTACTTTATTTATTTACATTGTTTTATTTTATTTTATTTTATGCAAGCTACAACTAGCCATTCGGTCCTCTCTGATTTAGAAGAATTAATTTTAATTTCATTCATTAATCATAAAGCGTACAATGTATTGTTTATTTGGAGGATGGTTTATTTTGGTCATTCGTTCCCAATAAGTGCAGTTTTATTTACAAATATAATATGTAAATCCACTCTTCTATACTCCGACCCAGACCTCACAATAGCCGTTCTCATAGCAACCCGACGTAGACCTCCGTACTTTATGTAAAAAGAGCACACATTGGTAACGTGTGCATTGATACCAATTGTAGGAGCCCTTTACCTAATCCAATCCAACCTTTACGGCTGTACATGTAGGACCCATCTTGGGACATATCTTGCTAACATATACCTCTCAATTATTCGCCCACTCTAGGTTTCATGACTCAAGTTTACGCTACTCTCCTCCTTAGCGGCCCACTTACTGTCCCTTAATCATACAGGTTGGTGGTTGATGAAAAATATGAACACACAAACTGACTACATGCACTTAAACACAGTGTTGCATTTTAATCGAACTTTTTGAGGAGAGATGAGTCATCGAGGGTAGAGTGAAGGGTTTTGATGTTGGTAGCTTGATGAACGTAGAATGTTAGCATTGGCTTATATTAGTCGCTTGAAGATGATATGGTTAGTTATAACTCTGGCTTGTTCCATTGGTGGATTAGCTTGGTGAACCTTCCAAGGTTTAGATTGATAATCGTTTAAGTTGATGAAGCTGATTGATTGATCTAAACTCTTTAAAGATTATCTGGCGACAGATTGTTAAGACGTCAAATGGTCGAATTTTATTTAATTTCTCCTAACGCTGGCGAATTCTAGAGGGAATTCGCTAACAAAATTGAAACCTAGTCAAGTACATTGTACTGGGCATGACAGGGGACGTAAACGTGCCTTTGAAGACTCAAAGTTGGCGGCTCGATGCGGCTGCTAATGGAACTCTAGCTTTTGTATGGCGAACTTAATGATGATTGGTTTCATTATACTCTTTATAGATCTTAATTGATAAATACGACACATTTTACCTCTTGCCTCTCCACAGTAAATATTACGCTATCCTCCTCCTTAGTAACTCTCATACTGTCCCTTAATAAGACCCATATTGATGAAAACTCACCTCTACCCCTCAACTCTACCCCTCACCTCTACCCCTAGCATTCGTCACCCAAACCCACAACTTTAGGCCATTTTTCTCCTTAATAACCCCCATGCTTACCGCGATAAAATATCGAAGATGTCTGAATCTGAATGTTAACAGATGAACAGTTTACATAACAAAAACATGACCGAAAAATCTTATGAATGCTTAACCTGTAGGAGATTTGAGATGTACACATATGGCAAATATCTTTAATTAATGGCTTATTCATAAATGTGAGTTTTATGAATGGAAAGAAAAAGGATTACTGTAAGCCAGATGGACCAGGCGAGAAGAAGTGGAAGAGTTCACGTTATTAAAAATAAAAATTTTAAAAACACATCTAAAAATGTTAAACTTCTCATTTGTCAAGATCATGGTTGTGAACGTGGATACAAAGAATACGACAGTATGAACAATATTTGGGACAGGAAAATCCTACAAAAGATTTTATATTTGGGCATCATTGGAAAGTGAGAATCAAAGCAAAACTTTAAGAATTGTACAGAACTCCAGATCTGGTGACTTTTGTAAAACAAGCTCGCATTAGATGGCATTAGGCTATGTAGAGAGGCTGGAAGAAAGGATGCTTGGAAATTTTTGTTGTATAGGACGCCGAGAAGAAGAAGAGAAAAACTTCATTACAATAGGTCGATGATGTGGATGCTCCGAAAACTTTGGTGTAACAGAGGTGGAAGGCTAGGAATAACGTCAAGCTAGGATTAAGTACTTAGAAATGGTTGAAGAGACCAAGGTTCTCAAGGGTATAATAGAGCCAAGTTTAATTATTATTATTATTATTTATGAGTAAAAATTTAGGATGGAGCATTTTGAACAGGCGCTTTGTGAATGCCAATTAAGTCGGTGATGGGAACAATGGCTGCAGAATTCAAGCCTGGCAGGCTTAGCTCTCGTGGGCTTTCATGTTACGAGCTTATTTCTTTCTTATTTGATATTTCTATTGAAGATACTATTTTCCTTTTCTAAGCACTTTAGATTTTAATATATTAATAAATCAAAGTTAAAATTTGATGGTAATGCTCAGATAAAAAAAAGAAGTTTAATTTCGAGGTATAATTCATTTTATCTACATATCTGAAAATGATTCATTCCGAATGTACTTGTAAAAAATCTACAAAAATTCCCTGTAGGTAAAGTCTGGCCTGTGTTCAGACAAAAGTGCGTTTAGTGAACTGTATTTTCTATTTAGAAGATTACATTTTTTTTTCTCCATATTCATTTTACCGTGTGGGAGTATGTGTTGGCAGTTTCTGTACAAAACAATCATATCATCTTCCTTATCCGAAAATAACCTTTACTATTTTCAAAAGCTTTTCCAGGAATCATAAAAGTAACACAAGTAACTGTTGTGATAGAATCTTTCTGATTAAAATGACTTTCTCCAGCTTTTTCTTTGACATTTTTTTTTCTTTGAGTGTATAAGTAAATACAATGTTTTCAAGTCCTGTGGAATTTTATCTCTTTCGTAAAATATGTCTCTTCAAAACTAAGGATATTCCTTAGATCATTTTGTTTCATAGATTCTCATTTACAGTTTATAATTATTTTCTCTTAGACTGATCTGTATGATGGCGATCTTACTCTTGGCGATAAAAAGTATTACGATCGTGTCAAATTTTCAATTTGAGTTTTAATCGGTAAAACACTTAGTTTAACGCCCCCTGAGTATGAAAAACATGTAGCGAATAATCTGTGTGTGAACAAAATAATCTCAAAAACAATACTATGTAAAAGTTAAAATTAGCTTTTTAAAGTTTAATTTGATCTGAATGAAGCATTAGTTAATTAAGTTGCCAGTAGCAAATTGAAGTGAGGAAATGACAGCTGAAACCAAAAAGAATAACTGAAAGTGCAAGGGACAATGAAATGTGATTGGTGATGTTGTATGTTAGTGTGCTGGTAGCTTGTGTAGCACGAGCGGTTTAGTAAAAGGGCTTGTAAGTACTCGTATATATGTTTAGAGAGAAATGTAGGAAAATAAGCTAAAGATCACCATTGTTTTTGAAATAAATATATTCTCTAAGTGAATTTAAATGGTTTACAATATTCACAACTATATTTTAATAAATCAGATGTTTAACTAGAATAAAGACACTGGGACTGAGTTTAAGAGAGCAATTCCTGAAGCAAGTGTTCTGGCTTTGAAAGCAGAATGCAGACTGTTTTGAAGGAATGCCTTCTCTTACAAAACAGTTGGCCAAGTGGCATTGTATTAATTTAATGGATTCTTGGGCCTTTGTCTCTTTATAAAAATGACCTTAAATTATAGTACCTGGCTCTTTTCACTGCACCAAGATACATTTAAAATATTAACAAAATTCTATTTTTCAAACTATAAAATATTCTAAACTATTTTACAAAACTACCATTTTCTTTCATTTCCTTCTTCCACTACAACAAACTACTTCAAGAAACTTATATATAACCTTCTAAAAAGAATGATAAACAGATTGAAAATTAGTTAGTGTCTGATGAGGCTTTACACTTGAATAGAATGAGTTGGACTCGGGTTTCAATCAGTTTGTGGATCTACTGTGATTCTATCTGCTTATTTGATGGTATTGTTGCTGAAAAGCACATAAAACATTAGTTTGATTTGAAACATGAATACTGTTGGTTGAAAACAAACACTTTTAATTGTTTAACAATGAATTTAATATTTGAGAAAATAGCACACTATATAGTTGCACTTTGAAATGTCTCTTGATTTTCAATTATAACAATTATGATGGTCTTTGTAGTTATAACTATTGTATAACTTTATAAACGGTAATTATTGTTTGGACGAGTGCAAGTTTGGTGTTTGGTGTTTGGCAACTCAAGTGCTTGGGTTATTATGATTAGACTTCACAGATTGACTTGAAGAAGAGGAGGCCATTTCAACTCTAACACGAATGGTTGCTTATCACATCTCTCTACTACAATTGTGTAGTATTATAGTCATAGCCATACAAATTAAGTGATGTAGCTTAACATTAATGAAGTCATTTAAGAGAAAATATTGGTTTGACTTTGTGAAAAAGAGTAAAAAGCGAAAGGTACGATATTTGTGTAATAATCTGATATTGCTGGAGATAAATTATCTTTCATCATGGTTCGGTTCGCAATACTGAAAAACTGTTGAGATTTTTTTTTCAGTTATAGTCTGTTTCACCTTCCTTCAGTATGATGTCACCGCACAGGGCAAAATTACGTAGTTTACACACTATGACAATCTGGGATATCACACTTTTTATCAAGATATCCTGAAAATGGACGAACCACCAAAACCGGTCAATGACCCTCAAAATGAAGCAGGCTATCATGATGAAAAAAAAAAAATCTGTAATGATAATTATTTTCATTTTCTAATGATATTAGTGCACTGCGCTAGGCAGAGAAAAGTGGTGGGTGTGGACCGTTAAACTAAAGTATAAAGCTGTAGTGGTTTAGTTTAGTCTCTTAGGTTCCATTAATAACGAAATATACGAATGATATTCTGCTACAAGTGGAGCACTCTATTAGCCAAAGGTGGAACGAATTTCGCGACAAGTGCAGCGCTCTATTATCAAAAGTGGGAGGGGACTTAATTTTATGAAAAATTTAACTGCTATTTTTCATACATATGTGCAGTTTTTTTTGTATCTTTGTTGCTGTAAACGAAATTTAAAAAGGAGTTAGGTAAACAGTACTTTTTTATTCAAACTTTTATTTCTATGTTATGTGAACATGTAACATTTTTAGTGAATTAAACGTATTCTAACCTATTGTGTAATTGTAAAATTTTTGTGTTTCTTTTTATTAACTTTACACTAATCATAAAGTGAAGCTTATTTCATTCTTGCTTTTATCATACAAATGACGTTCAAAAAAAAAATTCCATACATTTTACTCATATCTGAGCTTATTAATTATCTGGAAATGTCCGAAGTTCTTTCAGAAAGGAACTGGAATAAAAAAGGATGAGAAGTGATTGGCCAAGTTTAGGGTTACGTGAAAAAATAAAACTGGATTAATAAAACCTTTTTGAACGGCGTTAATACAATAAAAAAATAAATGGGAAAGGCAATTGCTCCTTCACCTTCAATAATTAGAAGCAAAGCCCACCTGAAAAAAAATTGTTATTTGCTTTTAATTTAATGGTAAATGGAAAAAAGTGTACCTTTGACTTTTATAAAAAAAAAAAAAATAATAAGAAGAATAAAAAGGAATATCCATATACTCTATTCATTATGACCAAATAATCCGTGAAGAAAAACCCCACGGGGTATTTTAAAATATTTACTACCTTTTGAAACATTCGGATACAAAAATATGAAATATTTTGCAACTCTGCTAATCATTTGGATTTGTTTTTTGTAATCAAATATTCCACTCCAAGATATTCCTTTTGATTTTAAAATTAATAATTTTTTATGTTTGAAGGAATACAGGTTTTAGCATGTAATGAGATCCGAATAGATTCATAGGATCCGAAGAGCGGAGAAGTCAATTATATATTCATATAATGGGAGTGTGAAGTAGAGAGAATGGGTTTTCAGAGAAATAAACTAGATGATATGCTGAACATTGTATAATGAAAAGAACACACAAGTTGCAAGAACTTTACAGTAAAATAGAAGTTAGGTAGCGAGAGAAATATAAAGAGACAGACTGGGTGAGTAATAAGAAGGTAGTAGATAGGTTGCTCTGACTGGATGTAAACTGGTCGTAATACTGTCCTGAACTATACTACTGTCGCTCTATTTATGTGAATCGAACTGTTCCTTCCTAGTTTGGCCTAGGTGGGGAGTATCTAAATTTGATTCATTTAATGGGCTTCTCAGCTCTTCGGATTCATTACAAGCAAAACATCTTGTGACAGTCATTATTATATCTCCGGCTACCTCAGTGCTACAGCTGACGGTTTTGTGGTGAACGGTTTTGATCGATACTCAATAATGCTCGAATATTGTTCAGTAAATGTGGGAAGAAACTAGAGTCCCCCTTAGAGGAATCTAATTAAAAATTTTCCCTCAAAAGTTGGTTAAGTTAAAGTTTCACTTTATTCTACAGTATTTTTGCAGCTTTTCGCAATTTTCTCCAAAATGGGCTCCATCTTTTCTTTAATAAATACTAGATATACACTAATTTTAGGGATTCTTTGGGAGATAAAGAATTTAAGGGACCCAATTGGGTGAAACTATTATATCTTAGATATCCCAAATATCATTATGGAAAAATTCAAAGTGTAAATTCATTGTCAGATTGTCGATTACAATTTGTTACTTACAGAAAAAGAAACTGTTTGAATTTTCACACAGGTTTTTCATTTAATCTTAAATGAAGGATTTGACATACTTTTGGAAAAAATAATAATAATAAAAAATCTATCTAATTCTTTCAAATATCGTAAATTAAAAGTGTAATCTAATAAAATATTTTTATTTTATTTTTCCCTGAATTTTATAGTTCATTAAACCGCTAAAGAGTTAATAACATTCATATTCAATTATTGAAATCAGTCCGGTTTATTTTACCTTCCTATATATCACAGTAATAAAGTGAATAAGTTATTTTTAAAGATCCTATTTCTCTGGATATATTCCCATACAGTTGAGTGTCGGAAATACATATTTAAGAGCCAAGTTTTAAATATCGGGAATTTAGAAACATAAGCTTAATTAAGTTAAATTATTTTACGTAGATTTGGGGGGGGGATCCTCTGCGCTCTACACGAACTAATTTACGTATGTCTATAAATCCATTCCTGAGAGGGCGAAGTCGGTGTTGACCTAGCATCGTGATAAAAAGTGGAAAGCTACAGTTAGTAGCGCCCTAGGTAGCAAAGGAACGGCGTGGGAAGTGCAGCGTGCTTAGCACACGCCCCTCATTCAAATCGCCGTCTGGCAAGCCTTGGCCCTTCATGGGCTGTTGCGCCATAGAGTATTAGGGTACGGTATGTCTATAAATAATTAAAATAGAAAAAAAATAAAGAAAGGGGGTATAATTGTTGTGGCTGGTTCCGCAGAGCTGGAAAGCACCAGATGAAATATTTTCCGTGATAGCCTGCTTTTTTTTTGTGGTCATCGACCGGTTTTAGGCGCTCACCCACCATCAGGATGCTTTTTATCAAACAATGGTATAACATAGACTTACAAAGAGCAAATTCAGTTTATACAGTTAAAAGAGTGTATAAACTGAATTTGCTTTGTGCAAGTCTATATTATCGCATTGTTTTGACAAAACATAGTGATAATGGGCGAACGCCTGAAACCGATCGATGACCAAAAAAGAAGCAGGCTATCACGGAATATATCTCAGATAAAAGGTGGTATACATTGCATGATCTATGGGAAGTACCACTTACTAATGTAATATCCCCATTATTTACCTTATCAATAATTATTTCATAGTGTTTTGTTAATATTCGATGTTTTCTAATTTTTCTATTCTTATAATGCTAGTTGATTCTTGTGCTTTTGCTCTAAAAAAGCTATGTGTTGTAATAGTTTTAATTGTTGAAGGGAAATCAATTTTTTTTTTTTTAATTTTTCAATTTTATCGTCAATTGTCGGCTACCAACCAAAATGGAAAACTCAATTTATTTTCTTTAAATTTCTACATATCGCAATGACTGACTAAGATTTAAAGCTGAACAACTCCCGATCGTCAAATTAATACCT
>JAAEAF010009319.1:0-22740 GCA_011037195.1 Triatoma infestans
TACGTCTTTTGTAGAAGTAATAAGGAACTTAATTTGGGCTAGCTCAATGGAGAAGGGTTGGGTTCGCCGAAATCAAGAGATAAGATAAATAATAAAGAAATAAAAGTAAACAATAAATAAATACGAAACATTTGTAAATGGAAAGAAAAATAATAATAATAGCTTAAAAAAAAATAATTAAGAAGATAAATAATAATAATATTAAACTTAAGTGTGAAAACAAATAATAATTTTGTTTCAAAAAAAAATTAAATCAATGAGTTATACCAGGGCGCCACGTAATTTTTGTTAATCATGCTGGAATTACGAAACCAGTTTAAGTAAATGGCTTCCAAAATTAAAAGAAAGGAAAAAAAAAATAATAAAAAAAATGAAGTACTTACGATATTTATGAAGAAAAAAAGAAGAAAAGCAAAGGGAAGAAAAAGATTTAGATAGCGACCGGATTCGAACCAGGCTACACAGCACCATACGCTCACTTAAAGTAGCACGCTAACCTCTCGGCTACTGGTGAGTAGGTAAGTATGTGGCTCTAAACGCTGTTGCTATGCACCCCTCGCACTGCTTTCTCCTCACAATGACCTTGGGCGTCACTCTCTGTAAGGTAAGTTAATTTATACCAACTAGAATTTTCATGATCGAGAAAATTGGCAAGAAAAAGAAGAAAACACTAATTAAGAGAAATTACAGTTAAGTATATTTACAGAATCGGCAATAACAAAAAAAATTAAAAAGGTACCTTTCAAAATTCTTAAATCAAAATTAAAATACAATGCACAAAAAAAATTTATAATACTAAGAACAGAATGATTTTTTTTTTCCTTTTGTAACAGAAAGATAAATTACACTTACTCACTTTTTTGGGAAGAATATATAATCAGTTTATAGTTACAGTTTTTCTTTCTTTTTTTTTTTCCACGTGCACCTCCCGCAACGAGTTCGCTAATTACGATGTGCTGAAAGATCCCCTTTCTCCTCAGGGATTCCTTTGGCACCTGATAAATCCTAGGTCACCAAACAGTCCTCAGGACACACCAATTCTTCAAAAAAATGATTTTTTTTTTTTTTTTTTGAGAATATCCAATCCTCCGAAGAGTTAATAGCACGTTACTCAGTCCCTGCAGGGCACCACCTGACTCTCGTCTCTTAGTCTCTCTCTCAGCTTCTACTCCACAGCCCTCTTGGTTGGCGTCTTTTTCTTCTTTTCATGTGGGATGGCCTGCAAAACCTCTCCGAAGTAAGAGCTCCTCTTCTTCCTCTTCTTTCTCATTTTTTTCCTCATTTAGAAAAACAAGAAGAAAAATCGTTTAAATCAAAATATTACACATATATATATTATAAAAAAACAGCTGTCGCTCGCGCGAAATTGTTCGAGCGCAAACGCTGCGAGCCAATTTGTCTTTTTACAAATTCCGCCGCTAGGGGAAGAAAGCAGTCCGAGGTGAATTGACAGTTATTGAGTAGCCTGGTTGATGGTGCTATCTCGCGGACTAGATTAGAATTATGTGGCTATGAAATATAATAATTATGAGGGAATAAAATAAAAGAGTTCGAGGCATAATAAATAAAATAACCAATAAAATAAATAAATTATAAAATAAATATTAATAAATGAAATAATGAGTATCACTGGGAAAATTAAAATAGGTGAAAATAAAAATTTAGGGTTGATCAGCTTTTCAATCCTAACATCCCCCCCTTACCTCAAAAAAAAAAAATGAGAAAGAGGTCTATGGATATACGGAAATATGGGGTAGGCATGGACAAAGGGAAGTTTATGGGATAGGATAGGAGGTGGACGGTTCGGCCTCTAGATCTTCAGGTTCTTGTGGTTTACACTTTTTCAAACTGCTGACGTGCCACATACCAGCAGACTTCTTGCCATCTAAATCCTCTAGCTCGTAAGTTACTGATCCAACTTTTCTTTTTATTTTCCTTTTTATGAATCTAGGTGCCAACTTACTAGCGAACTGATCCACTGCACTCGATAGGTAGTGGGTTTTACACCAAACAATTTCTCCGGGTACATAGTCTTCAGGCCGTCTTCGTAGGTTATAGGTGCGCTGTCCTTTCTCGTATGCACAATTCAACTTTTCTTGTACCTCACAAAACAGGCTTGGCTTCCGAGTCAGCTTATCCAACCGCTGTGCTCGATCTACCTCAGTTTCCGCCGGTTTTGCCAAGTTAAATTGTTCAGGATAGTCTTTTCCCGAACGGGGTAATTCCCGTCCAAACGCTACGTAGGCCGGTGTAAACCCAGGGGCAACGTGTTTTGCTGTATTCAGGGCAAATCCCATTTTGGGAATATCCTTGTCCCAACAGCGGTGATTTTCTTTTATATACGCAGCCAGCATAGTCTTCACCACTCTATTTACCCGTTCAGTAGGGTTAGCCTGGGGGTGATAGAGAGGGGTGTACCAAGGCGTTACTCCATATTCTTCCAACATCTTTTGGAAGTCCGTCGCTTCAAATTGGGCTCCATTATCACAAACTATAATTTGTGGAATTCCAAACTTCAGGAAAATTTCTTCTTCCAACAACTGGGTGACTTTCTTTGCCGTTGCTTCCCTCAGAGGGAATAGCGAAACATGTTTAGAGAAGTAGTCGCAGACTACTAGCAAGTGTTTATTTTGTTTTGTGGACCTTGGTAGTGGACCCATTAGATCAGCCGTTATCGTTTGGAAGGGAAACGTCACAATTCTTTGCTTTCCCATCCATCCGGCAGGTGGTGTGTTATTCGGCTTTATGGCCTGGCAGGTTTGGCACCTGGATATGTAATGCGCCACATCCGCATTCATTGCTGGCCAGTAGAACGCTTCTTTTATCCGCTGCAATGTCTTGTATGTGCCTAGGTGTCCAGATATTGGGCTATCGTGATAGTCATGCAATACTTTTTTTCGCTGGGCCTTAGGTACAACCTGTTTCCAAGGTCTGTCATCGCCAAGAATCTTACTTGGATCTACCACCCTTTTGTAGAGCCTTCCATCTTCCACCTTCCAGCTTGGATAGTTCTCCGGCTGTTTCTGCACTCTAGAACACATCCTTCTATACCAATCATCCAAGGAGTCTGCCGAGCATTCCAGAACATCCACCTTCTGATCTTCTTCCCTCCGGGATAGTGCGTCTGCAGCCTGGTTAAGCTTACCGGAGCGGTGCCGCACGGTGAACTCGTATTGTTGCAATTTTACAGCCCACCTAGCTAGACGACCCTGGGGATCTTTCAGGCTATGAAGCCATTTTAAGGCCATATGGTCCGTGATGACTTCAAACTGCATGCCCTCCAAGTAAGGCCTAAACTTTTCAATGGCCCATAAGACCGCTAAGCATTCTTTCTCCGTAGTGGAGAAGTTCTTTTCATTTTTGGAGAGTGAACGGCTAGCATAGGCGATAGGTTTCTCACCATCTTCAAAGATCTGGGCCAGGATTGCTCCTAGGCCTGAATCTGAGGCGTCAGTTTGCAGAGTAAAAGGACGGGAGAAGTCTGGACAGGTAAGGACTGGAGCAGAAATTAGGATCTCTTTTAACTTCGTGAATGCGCGGCTTTGCTCTTCTCCCCAGTTCCATCTTTTCTTCTTTCTTAGTAGATCTGACAGAGGTGCACTGACTGACGAGAAATGAGGTACAAATCGCCGATACCAGGAGGCAAGCCCCAAGAATCTTCTAACCTGACGTACTGTTCTAGGTTGGGGGAAGTTAAGAATAGAATCTACTTTATCCGGATCTACATGAAGGCCGTTCTTATCCACGACGTAGCCCAGATAGCGTAATTCGCTTCTGCAGAGTTGCGTCTTCTCCCAGTTGATTACCAGACCCGCCTGTTGCAATCTTTCCAGCACCTCTCCAAGAATTGTCAGATGGTCCTCAAAGTCTGAAGTCACAACAATTATATCATCCAGATACACAAAGACTTTCGGAGCTAGCTCTGCTCCAATTATTCGGTCCATCAAACGCTGCCAAGTTGCTGGACTGTTGTGCAGACCAAACGGCATGCGAATAAACTGGAACAGACCCCTTCCAGGGACCGTAAAAGCTGTTTTCTCGCGGTCTTTTTCTGCTACCCTGATTTGCCAATAAGCAGACTTTAGGTCCAAGGAAGACAAGTACTTAGCTCCCCGCAGTTGATCAAGAATCTGGCTAACATATGGTATGGGGTATGCGTCTTTTTTAGTCGCTGCATTTAGCTTTCTGTAGTCTACGCAGAATCTGTACTTTCCTTCCGGTTTTTTGACTATGACCACCGGAGATGACCATGGGCTGGAACTGCGTTCCACAATTCCTTCCGCTAGCATTTTATTCAGCTCCTCATTAATAATCGCTTGAATGGCAGGGGATACGGGATAGTATCTTTGCTTTATTGGGGCCGTGTCTCCAGTATCTATGCGGTGTTCAACCAAATTGGTACTACCTAAGATAGTGGATGGCTCCTTCTTCCACTGCTTTATCAACTGCCCTACTCTTTCTTCTTGCTCGGGAGTAAGGTCCGCTCTCTCGACTAATGCCGCTTCTACGAATCCATCTTCCGTGGTTCCTTCGACCTCTTCGCTGAAAGCCCATCTCTTGTTCTTGAGGTCGGGTACGATACTCATCGTCTCCCAGAAGTCGACCCCTAGAATAAGAGCATTCACCAGCTGCGGTACTACTAGAAAGTCGATGACTTTAATTTTCCCTGCCAATTCTACTGGAATCTCTATGGCTCCTAAGACTTGGCATCGAGCTCCATTTGCTGTAGTGACAGTTACGTCCGTGTCCTTTCTCAGTCTCTGCCCTAGTTCGCTTAGTCTTGCCCAGCCTGGTCCTCCTATTAGAGATCTGCTCGCTCCCGAGTCCAGCAGCCCAGTGAACCTTAAGCCAAACATGGTCACTGGTATGTGTGGTCTTCCATCTTTATGTTTTGCGGCTTGGAGAAGGGGACGAACTTTACCTTGGCCCTGCATAAAGTTCCTGACCACCGCAACCCATTCTCTCCATTCTACTTCTGTTGTGGGCTTGTGTCGACGGCTCGAGTTTTGCCCATTTAAACTCGGCCGGTCCCGGAGTTTCCCGGCTTGGCGGTGCAATTGGGACAACGATCTTCTTGGGTTTGTGGGAGGCTCTCTTTCTTTAGCGGACATAGACGTTGAGTGTGTCCTGCTTTGTGGCACTTCCAACACCTGATGACAGGAAATGTCCTCTTAGGTTCCGGTGTGGAACTTCGGCTCGTAGTTGGGATCTCTGCCAAACTTACTTTTGATTGACGGCTGCGAGGGCCTCTATAAGCAAGGTCCGGCTCCATTGAACCTCTGGTTGGTGGCTCCTCATATCTTGCTGCTAGTGTTGCCCCAACTTCTAATCTCCTCAGTACCTCTTCTAGCTCTGTAACTGAGTTGAAGACGGTCAAAGGCAATAGAGCACGGTATTCCCTTTTTACGTTCCTTTGAATGATGTCCAATTGTTCTTTCGCTGACAACGGTGAAGATAACCTGGAGAAGAGAGCTCGCATTTTCGCGATATATATCGATGGGTGTTCTTCGGGACCTTGTGTCCGTCTTCTTATTTCTTCCATCAGCCTATTATCATAGTCTGCGTCTAAGAAGGTTTGCCGCAGCAGTTGCGCAAGCTCATCCCATGAAGAAATGGCGTCTCGCTTGGTCCTATACCAAACTAGTGCAGTGCCCCGAAACAGATCGCTTGCAGACTGGAAGAGCTCTTCTTTGGTAATGCCTCGCGCTACTCTTCTGTCTTCTACATCGGCGAGGAAGGAGCAGAGCGTTTGCTCTTTCTCATCGCCCGAGAAGGTGATTCCCCATTTATAAATTCTTAGGTCTTTTGGTATCCACCTTTCTCTTACTGGCTCCGCAGTTCGTGGTTGCGATGTAGCTTCTGGCATAGCATCAGAAAATAATTGTTCCTTCTCTCCTTGTGGTGCTGTAGGCTCAGAAGTTATTGTGGCCGCTGGTGTTGCTTTGGCCGGTTGTAGCAGTTTTGATAATTGCCCCAGAAGCAGCTTGCATTTAGACATAATCTCCTCTTTAGTTTTAGAGAGGCCCTTCTCTGTTGCTCCCTCTTGCAAACGTCCTAAGCGCTGACGAACATGTTCTAGTCTGCTATAGAAACGTTTTATCTCGTTCTGGTCTTGTGGGTCAAGTACTTCCAAATCCCCCATGATAATATCTATCTTCGTTCTACAAATATTAATTTCTTCACCCACAGATAAGGCTGTGACTAGAGACTCAACGGGTGCTACATGGTTGTTGAGAGCCTTGATTAATTTTCGTCTCATGTCAGAAACATTACCCTCCGTAGGAAGCGCACGTACGCTAAGCTCATAGACCAACTCATCTTTCAGTAACCGATACACGTCCATATTGAAAGAAAAGGTGAAGGAAGAACGGGAGTTATATTTAGAATTAGGAGTTAGGATTACAAGGAAAGACAAAAGTTACCAAGAACAATAAGCATTAACACTCCCTAGATTGAATACATAATTAATAATAATAATAACAATTAAATCAAATAAATTAATCATTAATTAATTATTAATTAACCATCAATTAATTATCAATTATGAATTAAATTAATAATAATCATAATATTGATACTAATAATAATAAAGATAATATTAATAATGACAATAAGGATAATGATAATATTAATAATATTAATAATAATAATAATAATATTTCTTCAGCAAGATATACAAAAATACCTAGTTATAATCTTTTAAAAAAAATTATTAGAAATCGAGCCCCACGTTCGGTGCGCCAAATTCTCTTATTACGTCTTTTGCAGAAGTAATAAGGAACTTAATTTGGGCTAGCTCAATGGAGAAGGGTTGGGTTCGCCGAAATCGAGAGATAAGATAAGTAATAAAGAAATAAAAGTAAACAATAAATAAATACGAAACATTTGTAAATGGAAAGAAAAATAATAATAATAGCTTAAAAAAAATAATTAAGGAGATAAATAATAATAATATTAAACTTAAGTGTGAAAACAAATAATAATTTTGTTTAAAAAAAAATTAAATCAATGAGTTATACCAGGGCGCCACGTAATTTTTGTTAATCATGCTGGAATTACGAAACCAGTTTAAGTAAATGGCTTCCAAAATTAAAAGAAAGGAAAAAAAAAAAATAATAAAAAAAAATGAAGTACTTACGATATTTATGAAGAAAAAAAGAAGAAAAGAAAAGGGAAGAAAAAGATTAGATAGCGACCGGATTCGAACCAGGCTACACAGCACCATACGCTCACTTAAAGTAGCACGCTAACCTCTCGGCTACTGGTGAGTAGGTAAGTATGTGGCTCTAAACGCTGTTGCTATGCACCCCTCGCACTGCTTTCTCCTCACAATGACCTTGGGCGTCACTCTCTGTAAGGTAAGTTAATTTATACCAACTAGAATTTTCATGATCGAGAAAATTGGCAAGAAAAAGAAGAAAACACTAATTAAGAGAAATTACAGTTAAGTATATTTACAGAATCGGCAATAACAAAAAAAATTAAAAAGGTACCTTTCAAAATTCTTAAATCAAAATTAAAATACAATGCACAAAAAAATTTATAATACTAAGAACAGAATGATTTTTTTTTTCCTTTTGTAACAGAAAGATAAATTACACTTACTCACTTTTTGGGGAAGAATATATAATCAGTTTATAGTTACAGTTTTTCTTTTCTTTTTCCACGTGCACCTCCCGCAACGAGTTCGCTAATTACGATGTGCTGAAAGATCCCCTTTCTCCTCAGGGATTCCTTTGGCACCTGATAAATCCTAGGTCACCAAACAGTCCTCAGGACACACCAATTCTTCAAAAAAAAATAATTTTTTTTTTGAGAATATCCAATCCTCCGAAGAGTTAATAGCACGTTACTCAGTCCCTGCAGGGCACCACCTGACTCTCGTCTCTCAGTCTCTCTCTCAGCTTTTGCTCCACAGCCCTCTTGGTTGGCGTCTTTTTCTTCTTTTCATGTGGGATGGCCTGCAAACCCTCTCCAAAGTAAGAGCTCCTCTTCTTCCTCTTCTTTCTCATTTTTTCCTCATTTAGAAAAACAAGAAGACAAATCGTTTAAAGCAAAATATTACACATATATATATTATAAAAAAACAGCTGTCGCTCGCGCGAAATTGTTCGAGCGTAAACGCTGCGAGCCAATTTGTCTTTTTACAAATTCCGCCGCTAGGGGAAGAAAGCAGTCCGAGGTGAATTGACAGTTATTGAGTAGCCTGGTTGATGGTGCTATCTCGCGGACTAGATTAGAATTATGTGGCTATGAAATATAATAATTATGAGGGAATAAAATAAAAGAGTTCGAGGCATAATAAATAAAATAACCAATAAAATAAATAAATTATAAAATAAATATTAATAAATGAAATAATGAGTATCACTGGGAAAATTAAAATAGGTGAAAATAAAAATTTAGGGTTGATCAGCTTTGCAATCCTAACAGGTTTCAGGTTTAGTCTTACGTAGAAATAAAAATAACAATAATAAAATAAATAAAAAATCCCTCGTTACCAAGATGCGAACTACTGTCCTTGACAAGTCTCACCACCATACAAACACAACTAGGATACGATATCATTATTGCTTGCCAACTGGCTGTTTAGTAGTACTATTATATATATTAGCATACCTTTGTAATATGGTGGATCATTGGTTTTTTAGTTTTATTTTTTTTAAATTAAAGTAATTTTTAACTTTGAAATACAAATGTTTGTAAATTACTAGAAGTATAATATCATGTAAAATATTCACTTTATATTCTCCTTATTGCAATTTCAAAGTTTATTTGTAACTCGTAATTTTTCATTTATTTACTTATATTTTAAGGTCCTTAAAAGGTTAGAAAGAAATCTGAATCCTTACAAATGTCTTATCTATGTAATGCTAACTTTCGCGAAGGCCAGTTTGATTTTCTAGCTAAATTTTCAAAATTTTTTGTCAGAGATTTGTTAAATGGGGAAAAGATAATATCATAACTTAAACTGGCTAGATTAACAATGTTCTATTGATTTCATAAAACCCGCCATTTTGGAGTGTAAGGTTCAATTGGTTTTCATATCTTTTAAAAAAATAATTTTAGTTTCTATTTTACTTTCCTCTTACTCCTAGCAAGAGGAAGTATTACCGGAAATACATGGTTTGAGATCCTCTGAATACGAAAAACAATGCTTTCAACAATGCAATGATGTTTTAGTGTTAATAGCTTATTTTACCCAGTATTTTTTTCAGTTTTTCGTGATTTTGTCGAAAACGGCTCCAACGATTTTCTTCATACATCGTATATTATTTACTACACTCATAAATATCTATCATTTTCATTTAAAACATTTTCCCTGGGTAAATCGATTATTTTTTTTGGTTAATTTTCTTAAATTAACAATAATTATTAATTTATTTTTATGGGCACATCAATTACAGTGGGCATTAGCACCCCATGATTAATTGCTTTCTCGATCTGAGGCCACTCGAGCTGGGATGGTAATTCTGTCCAATATGACATCCACACAAGTTAAGTTAGGTATTATAATTATTTTCCGATTAAAATTTCAGCTTTTGTTGCTGATTATAAAATGAAGTACGTATTAAACCACTCCCTCCCAACTTCCAGAATTACTGATCCAAAACTTTCCAGACAATCCTGATTCCAGTATTCAATATAATATAGCCTTCTCCAAGACAATATAGAGATTTTTGGGCAGATGGAGCGTTTCCAGAACCCGAATTAGAGCACAAGGTACAATGCCAGTCGCCTCTTTTTCTTTGTTATTTTTAAGGCGCATGAACATTCTATGGTCATTAGCGCCCGGAACCTTCTCAGTTCACTGCGAATTGAAGTGGCTCCTAGGAAGAAAATATGTAAGGACAGGACTCAAACCCGGGGACCTCCGCGTTGCTTGTCCAGCTCATTACCACTGGCTGATCTCTTCCCTATGTTACTGTTATCTCGTTTGAGGAACCATATTCTAACTAAAGTTTGTTAGTTTACCTCTTCTCCTAGAACTTTAGTAAAAATCATTGCGTCATTAATCATTGTTTTTATGTTCTCCAATATATATATATATACTTGTGAAACGGTTAAGTGCTTGTCACTGATTAACACATCTTTAAAAAAATAAATGAATAAAATAATTTCTATTCACATTATATATATAAATAAAATGTAAAAGAAAAACTTCTTTAATTGCAAATAAAGAGAAAAGTAAAGTAATTGGTTAAAATAAGGTCATTAGCTTCTCACGAGTATAAAGAAACGTTAATTTTTTTTTTTTTTTACTAAATATTCCTTTTTTTATACTTTTTTGTACTCTTTTTTTACTTTGAGTACAATTTTATCGTCAACACTGAAAATAGATTACAATACTAATTGTAAACAATTATAAATAATTAAATGGGTTTAAAGTTTACGAGCATAATTATTGGGAATCTTGTCGAAATTTTGTGAAATCGAATTTTTAATGAATAATATATAGTATTTGAGGGTACTTGTGAGTATGAAATACAAGATTTTTAACGATAAGTGTTGTGTTCTTGGTATGAGATAGAGAGCGTGAGGGTGTGTGTGTGTATGTGTGTATGTATGTATGAATGATATCAAAATATCTTATAAAGAAAAACCACCGGGGTCTCAAACTTGATTAATCCGTCCTCAAAAATCTCCGAGTAAAAGGAAGTATTGATGCGATCTCGTACTAGATTTTCGAAATTGACATTTCACGGGAAATTAATGTTTTGAGATGACCTGAATATAAAAAAAAAAAAAAAAAAAAAAAAAAAAAATATTTTTATCGAATAGTCTGTATATGCACGCGTGTTTATGTGGGTGGTGTTTGTGTTGTTAACAGAATAACCTAAAAAAACGAAAAGTAGCAGGAAGCTCAAACTTGGTATTCCGTTTAGGGATTATCACAACAGCATCAGACGAACATTTCAGGCAAAATCCATCAACCGGAAGTACGACTTTACTGATTTTTTTTGTACCCAGTTTTTCGTGACTTTCATAACGAAGATTTTTCATTTTAAACTTTGTTATGTATGCATTAGTTTTTATGCAATATAACTTTTATTTAAAACACTTCATGTTTTGTTCTTAGGGTGGGGGTGGGGGGAGTAAATTAACTCTGTTCTGCTAGATGCTGAAAAGTTCATCCTCCTTTAACACGATGTGCGATCTGCCAGGGCATAAGGATAACTATTTAAAAATGCCAGCTTCTAAGAAAATTTAAACATTTATTTGAACTTTTAAAATTAGCAGCTATATAGGCCCATGGAGGCTTTAGATTGCGCAAGGTTTCTTCCCCCCTCCTTTGAATAAGAAAATTTGTAAATTAAAGAAATTGTAATAAATGAAGGTCATGTAATTGTTTCAAACCGGGTGTTATTTTTTGGGGGGGGGAAACCCCTGTTTAGCCTTAAATTACGTTACAATTCTGATTTTTTTTTTAAATACTTCCAAGGTTAATCACATTAAATGGGAATCACACTTTATCCTTAGGTTTTTTTTTCTATAAGACTTTATGGAAAATTACTTTTCAACTAGTTATCATAAATAACTTTCATGCCATTTCTTCTTGGTATTTTCCATGACCAGGAAATGTGGTCAAAAATTGATAACACGTACCCAAGAGGAAGATTGTCCCCACCACCCCACCTTGTTTTGGTCATTTTTCCTTTGACCACAAAACAAAAAAAAATACAAAGATCTGACATTATCTTTTTTTTTGTTTTTTTTTTTGTATTTTTTAATTATCTTTTGTTTTGTTTTGAAAGATTTGTTTTTTTTTAATTTTTTTGGATAGTATTCGTCATTCTGAGATAACTATTATAAAAATAAGTGTTTCTGACACTTTTAACATGACTTGTTTTTTTAATATTAAAAAAAAAATTTGCATTGTCTTAACTATTCGGACGGCATTTATTGGCATCTCTTGAAAATTTTGTTTGGAAATACATTGTTTGTTTTTTTGGTCCGCTTGTTTCAGCGAATGGCGTGTAAGAAGTGCATAAGAGAGTGAGTGAGTGTCTTGAGCAAAATATTACAACAAAAAACGAAATATTTGCAGGAAGTTCACAAAAAAACTTGATCTTCCGTTTTAGTAGCTACCATGACAGTTTGATTTTCTAGCTAAATTTCAAATTTTTTTGTCAGAGATTTGTTAAATGGGGACAAGTTAATATCATGACCTAAACTGGCTAAATTACCAATGTTCTATTGATTTCATAAAACCCGCCATTTTGGAGTGTAAGGTTCAATTGGTTTTCATATCTTTTATAAAAATAATTTTAGTTTCTATTTTACTTTCCTCTTACTCCTAGCAAGAGGAAGTATTACCGGAAATACATGGTTTGAGATCCTCTGAATACGAAAAACAATGGTTTCAACAATGCAATGATGTGTTAGTGTTAATAGCTTATTTTGCCGAGTATTTTTTCAGTTTTTCGTGATTTTATCGAAAATGGCTCCAACGATTTTCTTCATACATCGTATATTCCCAATGATACAGTTCCCCAACGATTTTATTTAAACTTCATATACTTACTATCTACAGACACACACACATAAATACCTATCACTTTTATTTGAAACATTTTCCACAGAGAAATCGATATTTTGAGAGGCGTCCTTTGGGAACAGTTGCTTCATCAGTACAAAATATTAATTATAGTGCAGTAGTCTAAACTTTCTGCTATTAATTACGAGTATAAACCCCTGAAACTCCCACTACATCTACAAACAATTTTGTCACACTCAGGGAACCCCTCAATATATATATTTCCGGTTAAAACTCAATTTCGTAAAATTTCATACGATCACAATACCTGATTTCACTACTAGGAGTGAGTAATATAATAAATTCAGTAAACAGGAAAAATAAAATTGAGTATTAAAACAGGAAAACCACTAGCAGCTTGTCCAAGTTGTTTAGGAGATTACAAAGTTCCGTGTAAATGAATGTAACAGTGTTTCAGTTTATAACCTCTTTAAAAAAAAGAAAAAAAAAGAAGGAAACTATTTCAAAAATAGATTGAACTAGGAGGGACAAGAATTCTAAAAATAATCATATATTTTATGTTCTCCTAAACTTCTCTGGACTTAGACCAGGTCGGCCGTGAACCCGTTACGTTATGATTCCTATATCTTACGTTTATAATAATCGTTTAGGTATGTAGTTTTTATTTCCGCTATTTTTTTGAACAGTCTGCAAATCATACGTAATTTTTTTTAAACTTCTGACAAATTCAACGTAAAATTTTAGTTACATTTTAAATTAGTTGCGTTTGAGTCGTTATTGCTTATAGAGAGACGGTATTGTGATCGTGTCTTTTTCCTTTTTTTTAAATTGAAGTGTATGTGTTTAGAGAGGGGTCCTGAATAACGAAAAAATGTTTTTTCACAGTCTCTATGTATGTGTGAACGAAATAATCAAAAATGTAAAAATTGTAGGATGATCAAACTTGATATTCCGTTCAAATATGTATACATACTACCAAAATCCATCAACCAACCGGAAATAGAACTTTATTGAATTTTTCCGCAATTTTCTTTCTAAAGACCTGTTACTTTTATTTCAAACATTTTTCTGGGAAAATTGATTTCTTGTTTGTTTACGGGGGTAAAGCTACATTAAGGTTTTCTCAAAAGTACTACATCTGTGCAGTGTATGATTCTATCACCTAGAAAATTTTATGGCACTTTCGGAAGGATTGCCAAAATGCGAAATTCTGAAGAAAAAAAAGGGCCACAGCTGGAAATGCTACTTTACGGATTGGGACTATTTTTTTTTTTATTCAAGAATTTTCTCGAAAATTTTCCTCAACGATTTAACATTAAACTTGGATTGCTAAGTACTCGCTCGGTGATTCAAACATAATATTTTTCCTTAGAAGGAATCCGTGTTATTAAATTTCAAAATATTGAGTTTGTACAATTTTATTGACGCTAATTTCTTGACTACAATGTAATGACCACTTCAACACTTCTATATTTATTTATCTTAAGGCAAATGAGTAAACTTTCAAGTTTTAGGAAAACTTGCGTCAATTTTATAATTGTATGAACTAAAAGTCTTATGATTGTTTCACACTAGATTTGTTTCTTTGTTTCTTTTTTTATTAGTATATACAAAAGTGTACATAATATTGAACCATATGTTCAAGTTTACATGCGGTACCCCTTTGAACACTTTGATCCCTTCTATGGAACATATTCTAAACATTTTGGCGCTTCTTCTTTTTTTTTCAATTCTTTTACTAAGAGGAAATGAGACATACTTTTTGATCTAATGAAGAAGATGTTTTTAAAAGAAATGATCTGCGATTTAGTTCGAACTAAACTGAACTCAGAATTTACTGAAATAAAACCATTGGCCATAAGGAGTTATTTCTGGTTCCATTTAATGATATTAGATCCAAAACTACCGAGCAGAGGCGAATAGGGCTGTGACCCATCCCTGTTCTCGATAACTCGATTTGGTACACAGAGTATACAAAACTCCGGCTGGGATCGGAGCGGGGATCTACGGGGGCAGGCCTAAAGTTAAAATTAAGGCCAGCCTAGGGAAGTACGTTACGGTCTTTCAGGCTGAAGTCGTGGCGTTACAACTCTGCGCTAGGGAGATTATAAGGCAAAGGATAGTGGGTAGAAGAGTGGCCATATACTCCGACAGTCAGGCAGCCCTGAAGGCACTTTCCTCACACCAAATAGTCTCAAGACTGGTGTGGGACTGCCTACTTGCCCTCACCGAGGTGGGTACTCGGAATAAACTGACACTCGCCTGGGTGCCGGGACATGCGGGGTTCCTGGGCAATGAGAGGGCGGATGCCCTAGCGAGGGAGGGATCGCAGGATACCTTTATAGGCCCCGAAACCTTCTGCGGCTTGTCCAGGAGCCTCATTCAAACTTCTATCAGGGGTTGGGTAGAAGAACAGCGTCTGCGTTGGTGGGAGGGAACACCAGGACAGAGGCAGGCAAAGCTCTTTATCAAAAGACATTTGCCTAAATTTACCAGAGACCTACTGAGCCAGACCCGAAGGGATATAAGGTTAATTGTGGGTCTACTAACAGGGCATTGTAGGCTGAATAGACACATGCACCACCTACAACTTGCGGATAGTGCGGTATGCCGATTCTGCAAGGTAGAGGAGGAGACCCCGGCGCACATCCTTTGTGAGTGCGCCGGCCTGGCGAGGATTAGGTTTCTTCAGTTGGGGACGGGCAATCCCGATGCTGGAAGCTTCATGACGGAGCCGCTCTCAGTTTTGCTAGGATTGATTAGGAGGGCAAAGCTGGGGGCTGTGCTGTAATTTAAGGGGATCCACAATAGACCTCGAATTGCAGGTTGCAGTGGAATGATGCTCCCCCCCCCACCCGCTTCTATTCTATTCTAGATCCAAAACTTATTACATTAATAATACCAGGTAATAATTCAGTATTTAGAAACCCTGTTAACTAAGGTTACAATCAATATAATATAATAGATAACAAAGTCATGGTAGCTGTGCCACAAGATTATATTTAAAACAATATTTAATTATTTTGAATACAATTTTTATTACTTTTAATTATTGATATAGCATTTATTTTTTTTAAATGATTATCATACGTGTTGTAATAAAATAAAAAAATCTGGTGTGAAACAAGCCCACAACTTTTTCTATAATCTGACAATATATTTATCATAAACAATACATTTGATATAAACTAACAGATTTTCTTTAACCATCAAATTTTCTCATTTTTCCAAACACAAATACAGTAGTGGTGGGAGGGATAAGTACCAACCTACCATAGGGAGGGGAAGTGAAGAGCCAACCAATTGAATCAAGCGAACAATACAATTTGAAATTGAACGCTACAAATATTGCAAAACTATCAAAAATCAATTTTTACTATCTCTTACTCCAAATAAGAGGAACTTACTCTTATTGTAAACGTACCAGAATTATGTTTACACCGGAAATACATATTTCGTAGCCTTGTGATAACGAAAAACGTGTTTCTAGCGAATAGCTTTTAGCGAAGTTGTAGGTGTTTGTATGTGTGTTAACAGAATATCTCAAAAACGAAAAGTTGCAGGAAGCTGAATGTAGGTATTCCGTTTAGGTACAACCATCGAATCACCCCAAGGAGATTTCGAACAAAATCTATCAACCGGAAGTGCGACTTTACTGAATATATATTTTTTTTTCGGTTTTTCCTGATTTTCACGAAATGTCTCCAACGATTTTCTATAAACTTCGCCGTATACTATCTACATACAACAATATCTTATCATCTTTATTCGAAACATTTTTTTCCTCGGAAAGTTCGATTTGGGGGGGGGGATTGTGGCGGAACAGTAGCATCATGCTTTCCTCTGAACTACTACTTCAGTATGGTTTTACCAATCTACATAATATTAATACACATTAGAAGCAATGATAGTATTCCAAATTTGAAGAAAATCTATTAAACGAAAGTGCGATTTTACAGAAAAGGTTTTTCATTTTATTTTTTTTTGTAATTTTCTCAAAACCAGTTAACAACGACTTTCTATAAACTTGGAATGCTTGCTGGATACATAGAAACGAATCTACTTTTGTATTGAAACATTTTGCTGAAAAAAATCATTTTAGAGTGGTATTGGATGGAGGTGAGTAAATTTAACTTTATTCAAGCTTTTTTGGTTTTAATATTTAGCGCTCCATATAAGGCCGCCCTTATACAAGTAAAATCTTCAGTTCTTTTATGGCCAGCTCAGCGAAAGATTGTAAAATTGCAAAAAAAAAAAAAGCCTATGGCGCAACATTCCATGAAGGGCCAAGGCTTGCCAGACGGCGATTTGTACGCCGCAGTTCCCACGCCGTTTAGTTCCGGCCTTCGCTACCTAGGGCGCTAGTAACTCTAGCTTCCCTCTTTTCATCATGGTGCTAGGTCAACACCGACTTTGCCCTCACAGGAATTGTAACAGCAACCAAAGAGAATCACAGCAACTAAAGAGAGCAAAGAGAAGCTCAACCGCTCTCTCGGACTGGAGTGGGAAAAGCTGTATAAATATAGCGACGGACAGTCCATAAAAACACATTTCAACACAGTTCAATACATCCAATCACTACGTGTCATTACCCATTTACCACTCTACCTCTATACATTTCTCTATTGTAAAGTCCAGGCAGTGTGTATCTCTTAATTAATATATTAGTTAACCAGTGTTAATAAAGTCATTCTCATTTCATCAACCAGACAAATTCTCTTTACCTAACACATCCATTATAGGAATCAAACCCTGAATTCTCGCATGAAAGGCGAGTGCGCTAGCCAATAGACCAACGCGTGAGGGCGTAAAATTGCAAATTTAAGAAAAATTTTATGGGGAAATTGTATTAATTAGAGTAAGAGAAAATCGTATGAGTGTTTCGCAAACCAGTATATATATATATATATATATACATAGATTAACATAAAGTTTTATGCGACAGAGAATATTTATAATATAACAATGAAAATCTGATAACTTAAGGAAATCATTACGATATATTAATAGTATTTACAAAATTCGCTAACGATTTTATATGTATAGTTTCTTTTTCAGTAAATTTGCTGTTTCTTTTGTTCAATAATCATGGTTTTATATCGATCTTGGAAATTTTTTTAATTATAATTTATATCGCTTACAAAAATATAATGGAAGATAACAAAGAAAAATTAAAAAAATCTAATAATAACAACCCATTGTACTTTAAAATTGGGTTAATGAAATGATTTTTGGGTTAATGAATTTCTTGATAATGGGAATAATTAAACGCCAATAATACTGTATATCTATTACGGAATAGAATAATTCTAAAATAGATTAACGGATTAGCCACTATTATTCGTAATTGGTACCGTTAGAAACATCTTGACATTATTTAATTGTAGAAAACTTTTAATGTTTTGTTTTTCAAGTCTTCTTTGTTTTTTTTAATATTGAATAAAATTAAATCTGTAATAAAAAGTGCAATACATAATCTTTATTTTTTTTGCCACGTTTTTGCAATTGGTTTTTTGCATTGGTTCGTACATGTTTTAAAAATTACGAAGTAATTTATGTTGTAAGTAAACTAGGTTGGTAATCCTGTCTGTAAAGGGTTGGCGTTTCCTCTATAAACAGGAAGCATTGCGATCTTGTCCATTTTTCGAAATTGAGTTTTCATCGAGAAATATATGTTTTGAGGTGTCGTGAAGATGAAAAAAAAATCTTGTGTGATTAACTCACGCGACTTTCTCTTAATTTTCTCAAAATTAATGACAAATTTTGTTTAAATTTCAAATTTTGCTGATATGTCTAAACTTAAATATACAGGGGTACCGGGACCAGTGCCAATCTACTAACTGAGGCAGGTAGAGAATGATTACATTGTAGAGAGGCCAATAATAACATTACACATTTTTGAATTTAAACGTCTCAGATTCCTCAGAATCATATAAAAACTTTTCCTTTCCTTTTTACAGAAAAATGTTTCAAATAAAAGCGATACGTTTCCATCTATTCAGCAAGAAAACCATTTTAACCGTTTTCGAGAAAATTTCAAAATAATTTTCTTTTCAATTTTCACAAATTTTCTTGCAATTTTGAAATATATCAATAATTCTAATGTGTATTAATATTATTTAAGTGGTAAAAGCCATATATTATAAAGTAATACTTTAGGGGAAACCATAAAACGCTACTGTTCCCCCCCCCAGATGTAGCTACTGTTTCAAATAAAAGTGATAGGTATTATTTATGTGTGTAGAAGATAGTATACGATGTTTGAAGAAAATGTTGGAGCTGTTTTTGATAAAATCAGGAAACAGTAAAAAAAAGAAAACAAAAAAAAACCTATAAAGTCCGGTTGATGGACGAAAACTTCGTGTCTGATGCGGTGCTCAGATGCATGAGACAAGTGGAATGCCTTAAATAAAATACTAAGTTTCATCTTCCTGTGACATTTCGCTTTTTAAGATCTTCTGTTAAAACACACACCATACAGAGCATTTGATAAAAAATATTCCTTTCGTATTCAGGGGACCTCAAAACATGTACATATTTCTGGTGAAAACTGAGTTTCGAAAATCTAGGTCGATCACAATCTAGGAATAAGAGACAGACTAAAAATGTTTTTAGCTATTGATAGCGGTATATACGTATATGTATGTACAAGTGTGTGTTTCTATCGGCCTGACTTTTGTTTGTAAATTACATATTCCTTTTTATATATTTTAAGTATACATGCGTGCGTGGATGATGTGTGTGTGAATTATGAAAGGTGAAATGTGGAATGGAATGCGTAATTATCAAATAACTTGCTTATATAGATTAATTGTTCAACTACATATTCATTTATCTATACTATCTTACGATCGTTCAGCTGGTATTTTATCATTTCTTGTCAGTAACTATTTCACAATAGCCCACGGCTGACACATTGTTATTTCGCTCTGTTATAAATAAATAAATAAATAACATAGTAAGATAGTATGGATAATTAATTATCAAAGTAAATCTCCTTCAAAAAACGTGGTTAAAGTTGCACATCCCCACATGTTGGATGTTTCCATTTTTAAAGGGAACAATATATATAGTTAGTGTGAAACTAAGTCTCTGTACGAGTCTGTGTTGGCACACTGTCTGAAGAACGCATCCTGAAGATGGGCGAACGCCCGAAACCGGTCGATGACCACAAAATGAAGCAGGCTACCACGGAAAATGTCTCTGATGAAACAATATGTCCCCTTTAAAGATCGAAACATGTGTTTTCCCACTCAGGTACCAGGACAAATAACAAAATTATTTTAACTTAATAATCTATGTGATTATAGTAATTAATTACCGTGAAGGCAGATTTTAATTATATAATAATATAATACTGCAGATTTTAACAAATTTATAATATAATACTATAAATAGTAATTATTTTTTTTAATTTAATTTATATTAATTTTATGGAAATTCTTCACTATCACATTTAGCCTCATTAAAATAATATAATGAAAGCAAAAGAAAAACAGATTATCTATTTACAAATTAGTCCAAATTAATAGGAGATTTTCTTTAAATTTAATGTAATTTATATTCTAACTTCCACCAGATAGTAGTCGGTCATATAATATTTGATCCGGCTTAGCCTGTATACTATTTGTCTACATTTTATTGATGATGGTAGCATTAATTAACGCAGATTATCGTGTTTGTTGGACATACTACTCCATTACATATAGCGATACTGATAATAAACGTCCAGTTTTAATCTCTCCCCCCCCCCGTTATTCTGCTTATTTCTGCAAAAAAAAACTAATAACTGTGATCACATTTCACAAAAATTCCTTTGAACTTGATGACTAGATTATAATAACGCATTAGAATTCCATATATTGTTATTCTTATTATTATATTTTATTCAGACAAAATTATTGTAAAATTACTATCACTATATTATTACATACACATTGTATAAGTGTAAAATATTTTTCTAGTTTACATTTTTACAACTGAATAATTATTTAAAAAATCTCTGGTGTTAAAGACACACACAAGTTTACAAAATTGTAATTGACAAATTTTATCGTTAGTTTATAAAATTTCATGAAATTTGTCAGTATTTTTATGGAGAAAATCGCGAAAACTGCTCATTATAAACGTACGTACATCCTGTTTACTAATTTTCTTGAAACTCGGAAGCTGGGCAATCTAGTTATTTCTAATTAATTTTGTTTGGAAGGTAGAATTTGATAATCAACTAAAATAGCATTATAGAGGAAAACATAACCCTTCTCCTCCTCCAAAAAGCCCTCTTAAATGAGTTTACCTGGAGAAATGTTTCAAATAAAAGTTGTAGCTCTTTATATGTGTAGTTAATAGACGTAGTTTAAAAAAAATCGTTTGAGCCATTTCGGAGAAAATCACCAAAAAAAAAGAAACTGAAAAAAACATTTAACAAAGCTGAACTTCCGGTTAAGGAATTTTGACAGAACTTATTGTCAGATCCCATGGTGACACTAAACGGGGAATATCGTGTTTCAACTTTCTAGGCTTTTTCGATTTTGAGCTACGCTGTACACAAACACACATTATTTAAAAAAAAAAAAAAAAAAAATTTTTTTGGACTTAGGGGACGACCACAAAACATGTATTTCCGGTGAAAAATCGATATAAAAAATTTGACACGATTACAATACTTCCTGTTTACTAAGGAAGTAAGAGAAAGTAATTAATATAAGTTTAAAGGAAGTTTGCCAAGTAGATTGCAGTAAGAGAAAGTCGTGTATATAGTTTCATACCGGTGGTTTTTTGTCTTTTTCTTTCCCTTTGTATTAATATAATTAATGCCTTTGTCGGTCAATTCACCTTCAATTCACTTTATCATTGTTTTTTTTTTTTGTTAAGTTCAAGATATGATTCATCAAACACCTGAGTCACAGATCTTTTATTATTCTAACAACAATTGAATCATCAATTCTTTCGTGAGGCATGTATAAATCACTGTTATTGCATTTTTAAATATCTTCCGCAATATAATGGTTAGTTCCAATGAGTCTGTTTGGTTTTTAATAGATAGATTTTATACATATATATCTATATACGTATATACGAGGGTGGTTTGAAAAGTTCTCGGAATGTACTAGAAAGAAGTGTCTTACCCCGGTGGAACTGCTTTTATTTTTCAACATAGTCTCCTGTAGAATAATGCATTTTGTCCAGCGATGTTCCAATGCCTTTATCCCATCTTGAAAATGAGATTCCTCCAGGCCTGCAAAGTACCTCTCCAATTCGGCTGTCAGTTCTTCCGTTGTAGGAAATCTCCGTCCACCGAGGAAAATTTTCAGCTTGGGGAAGAGATGAAAGTCTGATGGTGCCAAATCAGGTGAATAAGGTGGATGTGGCAACAATTCGTACCCAGTTCATGAAGTTTTGCCATGGCAATAACACTTGTGTGCGGGCGGGCGTTGTCCTGATGAAAGATGACTTTCTTCCTTGCCAAACCAGGCCTTTTTTCGCGTATCTTTTCCTGTAGTTGGTCTAGGAGGTTTGCATAGTATTGCCCCGTAATTGTTTGGCCAGTAGGAAGATAATCTATCAGCAGAATGCCTTTTGCATCCCAGAAAACTGAGGCCATGACTTTTCCGGCCGAACGTACTGCCTTTGCTTTCTTTGGTGGTGGTGACTCAGCATGTTTCCACTGCTTTGACTGCTGTTTTGTCTCTGGGGTATAGTAGTGGACCCAAGTTTCATCTGTAGTCACAAACCGGCGCAAAAAATCTTGTTGGTTGCGCTGAAAACGGGCCAGACTTTGTTGGGACATTTCCAATCTGGTGCGTTTATGGCCCAATGTCAAGAGCCGCGGCCTGGATCATTTTTTTGCCGATAATTTTTTCATTCCCAATTCTTCGGTTAAAATGTGATATACCCGTTCAGATGACATCCCTATAGCTTCAGCAATCTCTCGCACTTTCAGTCGACGAACCTCCATGAGCATTTTATGCACTTTTGCGATAAATTCTGGGGTCGTAGCACTTTTTGGCCGTCTATTACGCGGATCATCATCTAAGCTCTCCCGACCAAATTTAAACTCGCTGGTCCACTTGGCAACAGTTGAATATGAAGGAGCAGAGTCCCCCAGTGTGTTCTGAAAGTCGGCATAAATTTCCTTTGCTTTCATACCTTTCTTTACAAAGTACTTAATCACTGCTCGAATCTCAGTTTTTTCCATTGTCACAAATCACTACGCGGGAACAACAAAGAGTCGTCACTAC
>JAAEAF010009319.1:23861-59881 GCA_011037195.1 Triatoma infestans
AACTCGATATCGAAAATTTGACACGATTACAATACTTCCTCTTGCTGGGAGTAAGAGAAAGTAAAAAGTAATATATGTGTGGCATATATGAGTAAAGTATGAAAATAACTTAGGAAATGTACTTACAAAACATTTTTAGTAAGAATTCCAATAGTAATTTAATCTAGTTTAACCTGTGACATAACATCACCAAGTGTTACGGTTTTTTGACGTTTCGGCAAATTGATTGCCTTCTTCATGGAATGACCGAGCCTCAAAATCCAATTTTCAAATATAATAAGTGTGGTATAATAAATTAAAATAGTACTTTATCGTAGAAAAGCATAATCCCACCCTTCTCCCAAGAAAATTACCCTTAAATGAACTTTCCTGGAGAAATGTTTGAAATAAAAATTGTAGCTCTTTTATACGTGTACTTGATTTACTAAGCTTAAAGAAAGATTTCAAGATAATTACAAAAAAGTAAAAAAAAAAATTCATTCATTCAAGTGGCACTTCCGGTTGACCGAGTTTGACCCAAAATTTAATTATTAGGTCCCTCGTGGTATAGCATAAACGAAATATCATGTCTGCGGTTTTCCGTTTTTGCGTTATTGCTGACCACTCAAGTCTTATTAAAAGTAAGTATTTTTTAAGACTTCTCTGATGTAGAATCATAAAAGTCGTGATATATACAAAGATTAATTTACGAGAAGTATGCTATAGGGGGCAGAAGAATAATTAGAATTATTCTGTAGTAGAATTGGTAATATATTATAGTAATCTTTTGTCGGCAAGGGTGTAAATCCATTGTGTACCATGGTATAAAGGAGTAGAGTGTGATTTAGATTGATGTAGAGAGAATAAATGAGAATACGTATATATTGTGGTGGGCGAGTAAGACAGGTCTATCTGTCATGAAAGTGTTTCTTGACGACAGACAGACAGACGGACAGCCACTAAGGGACAGAATGAGCTTGCCGAGATTCTAATACTTTCCATAACTCACACGAAATTATAACGAAGTTATATATAGAGTTTGTTGGCTATGACTAGCAGCAGGTGGTAATCACTCATGGTGACGTCACTGTGTTATATATATATATGATATACTAATTACTGACATTACTACTAATACGTGAATATGTAGGAGAGCAGCAGGAGGCAAGGTATGGTAGTTGTGCGCTTTATAACCTATTAGTTTAATGATAACTTTACCACACATCAACCCATCCGCCATATTTCTCACACTTCCCGCCACCGCTGCCATGCATCAAACCACAGCCATATATTATATGCACTATGTTTTAAAGTTGACTTAACTCCCCTAATACGTGTAACAATTTTACATAAACCCATTAACTTATTTACTTTCACTTACTGCTATTAAGAGAGAGAGAGAAGTATTTTAATCATATTAAATTTTCTGTATCGAGTTTTCACCGGATGTCACACGTCTTGAAGTCTCCTGAGTCAAAAAAAAAAAAATTTAACGTTTTGATCAAAATCGGTCAACCGGAAGTAACACTTTACTGAATGGATTTTCCAGTTTCTTGCAATTTTCTCGGAAATGGAGTTAACGATTTTCTTTAAATTGGGACTATTAACTATATATATGAAAAGCAACATAAACATTTTTCAGGTGAAATTCGTTAGATTTTGGGGAGGAGGGGTGAGGATTTTTTTTCCTCTAATGTGTAATATCAATTTACTATATCATCTACATAATATTAATTACATTGAAATGTCATGCCAAAATTCCGAGATTGATGGAAATTGGATTCACCGGAAGTCCAACTTTACTAAACCATTTTTTTCGTTGTTTTTATTTTGCGACCTTCTTCCATAATAAGAGAAAGTCGTGTGTATGTTTCACACCAGCTTTTTTTTTTTTTAGTTTGTATAAGTGTTGGGTAAAAGGTACCATTTGTAAGGCTGTTCGTAGGGTTGATCTGGAATATCCTGTTTACTTTTTTTTCTCTCTCTCATCGTTACATAAAAAAAAGAGAATGAGGTTTTGTTTGAAACATTCACACCACTTTCTCTTCTGCAAACTATATAGTTATAAGTGACAATTTTCTTCAAACTTACCATTTTTACTAAATGTTTACTTGTCTTCAATACTTTTCGAGCGATCATGAAAAGTTTCAAACAAAAGTGATAGGTCTAATGGGGTTATTGAAGGAGAGAAATGGTCTGATTTGAATGAATTACAAAATATGGTTAACACTGTTAATATAATAAGTGACACTGACTGCCTGGAGTTTACACTTCAAATGGTAGAGCGTAAAGAAAGAGGTAAAGGGTAATGACACGTGGTGACTGGCGAGTGACCTCGGTTGTATGAACTGTGTTCTATATCTGTCTCCCGTCGCTGTATTTATGTGGTTTCTTCCACTAAATTCCGAGAGAGTGGTCCTGTCATTTTTTCTCTCTTTCTCTGCTACGAATATTCTTTTTGGATACTATTCCATCAGGACCACTGGATGCATCTGTGAACAGCGATACAGGTGAGAAATATAAATATATATTAACGATAATTTGTAAATATTCACGCTATTTGGAGATGACTAACCCATGACTAACCAAAAAAGCGGAAACCATTGCACAAATTATTGTTAACAATATATTCACCAGATACGGTACGCCTAAATATCTTCTTACAGATCTGGGTACCAACTTTACATCCACAATTATACTCCAGATCTGTGAGCTACTAAAAATTTAAAAAAAGTATGCACAACGCCATATCATCCGGCGTCTAATGTTCGTCTAGAACGTGTGCACAGAGAGATATTGCCAACAATTTATCGCACTATGTGCAAACTGATAAAAATTGGCACAAATATCTACCACCAGTTAAAGTGGCCCACAATTCCACCAAAAAAGTTTCGACAAATTATACCCACCATAAATTTGTTTTTTGGAACGAAATTTCAGTTTCCTTGGCTTCTGAATTAGCAGAAGAAAAACTTACAAAATTTTAATATCCACACCAAATGTTTCTACGACTAAATACAACAAGTTAGAAAACAGGTCAAATTAAATAATGAAAAAGCCAAGTTAACAAGAGAAAATATTAAAACAAAAACTAAACATAGGTGACCACATTTATTTAAAAACATTCACATCCGCGGGAAAATTCATGAAAAAATATCATGGCTCTTATCAAATTCATAAAATATTTCCAAACCACACAGCCTCCATAACCCTAAATAACAATGAGAAAAAATTGGCACACCACAGCAGGCTGAAAAAGGCCCACATTAGAGGTCAATCAAAATCGCACACTATGAATCTACGGCCGAGAAAATGATAAAAATTTCTTATAAAAAAAAAGAAGCACATTTCTCAAAAAAAAAATTTAAATAAATTTCCTGGTGTTGGGAGGAGAGAATTTCATTCTTATCTAGTCTAAGGAAAATTTTCAAAATTTCAAACAAAAATTTATAATTTATCCTTCATGTGCTAGAATAACGTAATTTTTTTTTTTTTATTATTTCTCTGCTACGAATTACTCTCTTTGGATACTGTTACGTAGGTCTTTGTATGTACAGTTAGCAAAGCAAGTTTAATGAAATCAGTTGGTGTCTTTATAGGGAAGGTCGCAGAAAACTGAAAAAAAAAAAAATGTTCTAAGGTTACACTTCCGGTGAATCGATTAACTAAAATGGCTTCCGGAACAAAATTTAAAATAAAAGTCTTAGATCTATACATTCACATATCTAGTGTAAATAAATACATCGTTGGAACCATTTTCAAGAAAATTGCACACAAAAAACTGAAAACCAAATGAGCTGAATTCAAGTTAAATACTCCCTCCCTCTCTCCGTTTGGTATAAACTCAAATCCACTATATATCTAGAATTTGTTTTGTTATTGTTTTCGCGTATTGCCGCTAGATGTCGGGTTAGTTAGAGTTGAATAATAGTATTTCTTCACTAGTGAGAAAAATGTATTAGCTGTTCATACTATTTGTCACTTGTGATTAAAAGTATAACTTCACTTGCTCTACTTTTGATTTATTAGTTATCAAATTATTACAAGGTTGTTGAATAATAAAATTCTTACGGTTATATTAAGAACCACAGTAAAATAAAGTCATTAAATTAACTATATTTCCAAAGAAATAATTAAAAACACAAAAAATACTAATTTAAGCAAATAATGAGCTAGTAAATTGAATAGTATGAGACAATAAAAAAAAATTAGAAAGGCTGGTTGGGAAAGTTATTTAGAATGAATAATGCGGACGGACATCTTTTCTACATTATCAAACTTTCGGATAGTGACACAGTTTTGTATATATATATATATAGACACGAAATTCTTTGGGTGAACTGTCAAGGACATAATAACCATTACTTTGTTGTTTCACGAAGTAGCAAGTTCACGAAATATCTGTTCGATAGTTTGTATTTTGTAAACTTTATCTTGAACCCTCTTCTTTTTTTTTTCTTTTTCTTTTGTTTTAACTTTTTCTTACTGCTTTTGCGATAGTGTCAAATTTATAATAATAAAAAAAAAAACCAGCTTTCATTGAGAAATTTATATTTTTTTAAATTCCCCATGAGGTGGGGAAAAAAAATAGATTTTCAGGAATGGCGTGTGTGTGTCTGATTTGTTTTTCCTTGAATGTAACGATTTACTTTATACGATACAACGTTTTTCTTTAAACTTGGAATGCTCACTGCACAGATTGAAACGCATCACTTTTATTTGAAACAGTTTTCCGGAAAAATTAGAGGGTGGTTCTGTCGGTTAGGTTAAAAATGCTAGTTTTGACTGATGACCTGCCAAACTTTGTAAAAGTTGTACATTTAATGAATATTTGTTTATTAAATCTCCACTAGGTTTTGAGAGTTCGTGCATCATCATTAGAATGTTGTTTTTTTTTCTTTTAAAATAAACAGTGTTACAACACAGACTTGCGCAGTACAAAAGTGTTTAAGAAACTAATTTTACCCCCGAAACCAGTCGATGACCTAAAATGGAGCAGGCTATCATGAAAAAAAATCTCTGATTATTGGCCTAAATTAGTGGGCCTTTAGTGATACAGATTTGAACAGAATTTACTTATTGGAGTTTTGCTTATTTTAGTAAGAGAAAGTCATATGATTCTCATAGTACTTCCTCAGCGCTATATGAAATCTTTGTGATGACCAGAATCAAGTAGATAGTTAAAAGTTCTATGAGCCTCATACAAGCTATTGTTCAATTCCACTAACCATTATTGACACAAACACCAAGTGACGTTCCATACTGCTCGGTCTTGCTTTAATTGATCAATAGATCCACTAAGTGGCGATGGTCAACAGCGGTGGTATTGCCTAGTACTAATTGTTGTGGTCGACAATAGTCAACAATCTATCACCAAAGTGAACATCATTAAGTTAGGATACTAATTAAAGGATTGGTCCAACTATAACTGACCACCAATCCGTGCCCCTCCCCCCCAAGATTAGCCCATTATCCTGTTTGATCTTCTTTTAGAAAAAAGAAATATATCTTATATTTTGTTGTTTTTTGCGAGTTTGAAATGTTATCACGAATTATATTGTGTAGTGGGAGTTTTTGTGATGTTGGACAGAGAAAAGTGTAGAATTGAAAATTACATGACTGAACATTGATGTGTATTAATTGAGAAAACAGGAATACTACAAAATAACTATGTAAATTACAGTAAGTGAAAGTTGTGTGAGTGTTTCACGCTAGATTTTTTTTTTTTTTGTGTGACTATTTGTGGTTTCTGATTGGCACAAAGATTTGTTCAATATTATATGTAGATCTTGCTGTTTTATTTTTATTTTTACCACTTATTTCAATTGAATAACCTTGAATTATTAGTTTTAACCTTGGACTGCCAAGAAGTGTGTGAGCACATGATGGTATGGTCAATTAATAAGGTCAGTCCAGTATGTAATTATTATAGTTGGCTATTTAAAGATTTTACTATCCTTTAGTTGAATTATATTATTTAACTCATACAATGGTTGTAAGGATCATGATGCTAGACCAGTGGTTCTCAACTGGGGGAGGCATTATGGCCCCTATGGTCTTCAGAATATCTCGAAGGATATACTGTGGGGGCGGGTGGCACGGCACGAGACTAGAGAGGTGCCATAGAAAATACAGACGTTTTGCATAGAATATTTACAGTGAGTCACATCAGTTGCGATTGGCAGAAGAAAACATAAAAGTATAATATAGGAATTTCGAAATAACGCAGCCGTAATGTGGCTTGAACTCGGGATTTCCAGCATTTTCCACAGAATTCTGCTGTCACGTGAAGGTATTCTTTAATTCCCCGCTTGTGTGAGAGTTTTGGGGAAGGCTCCCAGCTGTAGTTAGGCTGAATTATTTATTCAAGTCAGACTCAGAATCTTCTAAATATAATTGACAGAGCGGGCTTGGAGGTAATAATACTCACTTCAATGGAACTGAATTTTTAAAGATAAATTTGTTTCTGTCCAACAATTCATAAGGGTCTTATTAATAAACGAAAAATCCTTTGAATTCTATTAAGATTATTAATTATATGCATTTCTGCGATTTATATGCATTTTGAAGTTATAAGTAATGTGTTGTCAGTTTAAAGCAACATCAACATCTATCTGTATTCCAGTAAGCTAGGAATAAGTCCCGGGTAATTGGCTAGCAGGAAGCAAACGCATTTGGGAACTATTTTGGGAGCGCTGGCATTAAGATACCTGGAGTATGATAAGGAAGCGATAGGAGAAAAGCAAGATCCAAAAAAGGTGCGACGTTTGGAATTAGGATTATTTTCTCCAAATTTCTTTACTATATAGACATTATTTAGAATTATTTTAACAATCAACAAGTAGCATATTATGATTGGAGGTATATATATCATATTCTATATAAACTGTGCCAGCCGCCGTATAAACAGAAACGCATTTGCAAAAATAACAAAGAAATATATTCGCATATCTTGACGGCTAGAAAAATACTGCGTTAACAACTTTTAACATTTTCAGTTACGCAAGGCGGATAAAACATTGGTATTTTTTAGAGCTTTGTTAGACTTCACCTTTCTCCAGTAACCTGCCAGTTTTATAGATCTAGTCCACCGTTGGATCCTAACTTGATTAATGTAATCAGTGAGTCCGTTCCAGTACAGTGCCAACATTCCAGCGTGTAATCTAGCAAAGCTATTGAAGTCTACCTTTTTCTTTTTTTTAATTCAGTTGGTTGTTACCCTCCACCACCAAAGACGTGACTGTCACTCCAGTACCATTGATTTCATCTCGCGCTGGCATAAGTGAATCCAAATCGTTTCTTCTTCTTTTTTTCACCTTGTCACCACATTCGTAATTTCTTGAAACATTAAACTGTAACATTGTGTGTCATCCATTGTTCTAGTAATCCGTCTGAGCGAATTCTCATAATCTGTTTAAGTATCCTTGAATATGAATTTATTTTTCATTTTACTACCTTTTTCATTAAACGCCTGTGGCATATGTTCAACAGCTAAACAAACCGGTTTGGTATCGTGTAGAATGCCGGTTGATTTCCGGTCGGCAGAATTTTACTGGATTCTGCTAGTTTATATAGGAAGTCAAAAACTACTCTTGGCGATAAAAAAGCCAGCTTTGGGTGGTAGTTTGGAAACTGTATTCTCGAATTCTGTGTTATTGCATTTATTATGTCTTGATTCATTTGATTTTTGCATAAAAATTGGTTTTGCGGAAATCCGTTTCCGATTTTTCCGAATTTGAAACAATTTTTTTTTCTTTTTACTTTCTCTTACTTCTAGTAAAAAGGAAGTTGCAATCGTCTCAAATTTTGTAAACTGAGATTTCACCAGAAGTGCATGTTTTGAAGTCTCTTGAATATGATAAAATTGTTTTTAGCGAATGGATGCGCGTGCGCCGCGTGTTTATATGTATGCATGTATGCATGTATGAATAAAATATCTCAAAAACGAAAAGTTGCAGGAAGCTCAGACTTGATATTCCGCTTAGGTACGTACTATCACTGCACCAGACACGAAGGTTTCTGACAAAAATCCATTTAAACCGGAAGTTCAGCTTTATTGAATTTTTTTTTTTTCTCGATTTTTTCGAAAATAGCTTCACCGATTTTCTTAACTTTGTATACTATATGCACACATAAATATCTATGAATTTTATTTGAAACGTTGTTCCGGTAAAATAGATTTATTATGTATAAGAATAAATAAAAGTACAACATGAAATATAGTCTGATTTGCTTAATTGTCCATTTCTTACCTTACGTAGTTTAACTATGTGGGTTTGTACCGACAGACAAACTCAAACTCTTTTTTTTTTATTCATACTACACCATTGTACACTATCCCGGACGCGACTACATTCTCTGTAAATATATCAGTGGGGCCATTTCAGGCTGTTCAAATGAAAACAAAAAACAAATCACTAAGTTTGTAATATTAGAAATTTGCATATTTGTCTTTTCAATTTTATTATCAATACTTCGTAAATATAAATAGAGAACATGTAATTTTTTATTTTATTTATTTTTTGAAGTAAACTCTTCATTAAAATATAATCAATGACAATAAAGATATTAAAGAATATATATATATATATATATATATGCGACAAAAAGGTAAACATGGTTAATGTTGGTGGAGGGAGTAAGTGACCTTGACCGGAAGTTATTTCTGTCCAGTAAAATTTATGAGTTAATAGGACATTGGACTTCATCTAGATAAGTGAAATATTATGAATATTGATATTTATTGATTTTTTTTTATTTTATTTTGTATTTTTTTTAATAAAATTAAACAAAAACTTGGGGGAGTGATAGATATTATGACAAGATTACTTTGTTACTTTTTCTTACACCTTGTTTTAAGATAAGAGAGGAGGAAGGAAGTATGGCGGATCTCGCCATATTTACGAAATTTTTCCGGTTATCACCGGAAGTTTATGTTTTAGTGGTTCTCTGAATACGAACAAACAAAGTGACAAACAAATTCTATTCAGTTTAAAGTATAATAATTTAGATAATAGTTTATCAATTTATTTGCTCTCAGTATTGTACTATTTTTCTATTTCTGCCCAACTACCCGCATCATTTGTTTGTTCATTGAATAGGTGTACAGTTTATTAATATGGTTATAAGATAGGAGAGTAAAAATTGTCCTTAAAAATTATGTTCAGCCATAATATTTCCTTGAGTTGTACATTCACTCACCTATTATAAGAAAAAATATTCAGAATGTTCAAAGTTTTGAAATTCTATTTTTAACGAAAATATACATGTTTTTGAGGTTCCATGAGAAAAAAAACTAAACTTTTATGTATATATGAATATGTAAACAGAATATTGCAGAAATGGAAGATTCTTCTCGACCGTTCTTATATGAAGGAAAAGGATTGTGAGATTCAGTCTTTTTAAAAAGTTTCAAGTCTAGCTTCAAGAAAATCGGTTAACCGGAAGTGTCACTTGCATTTACCAAAAAGCGGCTCCATAGAAATAAACTTGGATTTAAGTTTTCTTATTTTTTAAAAAGAAGACCGAATCTCACAATCCTTTTCCTTCATATTGCAGAAAGCTCTAAAATTGATATTCCTTTTAAATACTATCACTGTATCAGATATGAAGGTTTCTGTCTCAAAAAAATCCACCAACCCCAAGTGCGTTTTTAGTGAATTGGGTTTTTTCCAGTTTTTTCTGGAAAACAGCTTCAACCCTTTTTTTTTAACGGCTATGAAGGAACTGCAGCTTTAAGCTTTCCTCTAAAGTATCAGTTCTGTATAAAATCTACATAATATTAAGGTATATTAAAAGCAATGCTAGAATTCCATTTTTGAAGAAAATCGGTTAACCGGAAGTGCTACATTAGGGAATAGGTTTTGAGTTTTTGGAGGGGGGGGGGACTTTGCTGAAAAGTGGCTCCATAGAAATAAACTTGGAATCTGAATGGCAATTTTATTTGAAACTATCTTTTCGGCAAATTTCTGTGGAAAATCTGTGCTTTTAGGTTTCAAATGTTTAATGAGACACCAGCCTGCTTGGGGTAATTATTTTATTATCATTCCACCACTTGCTATTTGCTGAGAAGCAACCTGTACCTCCCCGTCACCTACATCTAACATGTTTATTGTTGTTAAGGGCAACTAGATGTTAATTAAAATAACATTTAACAAGTAAAATTTGTGAATTCCGGATTTTTTTCACTTACTTGATTAACAGAAAATCATGTAAGCGTTTAGCACCGATTTTTTAATTTATTTATCGCTGATAAGTATTCATAGTGAATAAACCGATTGATCAACCAAGATCAATTAATCGAGAATAAGACAATTGTGCACATCTAATAATATGTTTTAGTTATTGGCTGAATTATGTTCTCACTTGATTTCTTTTTATTTTATTTTATTTTTTATCTTTCAAATTACCTTCTAACGATTATTTACAAAAATATAAATTAAATATTTAAACACTTTATTAACTATCAACTAATCATCAATGTAGACATAAATATATGTCAGCATATTAATTAAAATAAATATTTATTTATGTACATAGTTTAACTTCTATTTATCTTATTAGTGCCCTCTCTTTATTGCTTAGTCAAGATGACTTTTAAATCGAAAGGAGCTAATAATATATATACTTATATACATGGTTACCAGTGAATAGGTACTTTTTTGATCTTCCTCAGATTATTTAAAAAATAAAAATAAATGGGGTTAATCAAAACAATCTCTTGCCAATGTATCTCAGTTTCCAATTGACGTCTTCAAATTAATTCTTAAACACAATATAGATAATGTGATAAACTCTGACGCTTAGACATCCACCCATACATTGAACTCAAAAAACGTTCAGACATCCACTTATATAGGTCATCTAGGTCAAGACGTCATTTTTCTACATACGAGGCATGTCCAGTAAGTAAGTGTACTGAATTTTTGTAGGTTACAAAAATTTTTATTTGAACAAAAAAATTACCTGGTTACATTAGTACATATGTAAGCTATTTTTCGACATAGTCACCATTCCTCTCAATGCAGGTGGTGAACCGGGGTATTAATTTTTTGATGCCTTCCTCGAAGTAGTTTCCCGCCAACCCCTTCGTCCACTTCTCCACCTCCCCCTTCACCTCCTCGTCGGTTGAAAACCTTTTTCCACCCATGTGCAGCTTCAGGGAGGTAAAGAGATAGTAATCTGAAGGTGCTAGGTCAGGGGAATGCGCGGGATGGTTCAGGACATCCCATTTAAACGAGGCAAGCAGTTCCTTCGTGGCGTTGGCCGTGTGTGGTCTGGCATTGTCGTGCAGCAGGCAGACTCCCTTTGTCAGCATGCCTCTCCTTTTGTTCTGAATCGCCCTCCGCAATTTTTTTAGGGTCTCACAGTATCTTGCAGAGTTGATGGTCTCCCCTTGAGGCATATATATAATTATGCCTTGACAGTCCCAAAACACGGATGCCATGATTTTCTTGGCTGAAATTGTGGTTTTGAACTTTTTGGCGGAGAGTGAAGAGGTGTGACGCCACTGTTGAGACTGCCTTTTGGTTTCAGGTGTGTAGTATGCAACTTTCATCTCCAGTAATGATGGAGCGGAGAAATTCATCTCCATGGAGCTTGTAGCGTATCAAAAACTCTTGCCCGACCTTGAATATTTCACACTTAGCGGGAGATTGGATTGACATTTTTCACGAAACCTATTGTCGCGTCGACAGTTCTCAACGTACTGACCTCGAACCGGCCTCGTTGCGGAGGGGAGGAATTAGGCTACACGATAGTGTAGCCAACATGTCGAAACCAAAATTCCTCCGGCCGTGAGAGCCTCAGTACACTTACTTACTGGACATGCTTCGTACTATCAGGTACTTGTAAAATTCATCCCAATAATTACAAGCATGGCTTTCTCTAGTCATGATCTCTCATATTTTGTCCAGCAGCCGAAATATTCTTTAAAAATTTAAAGATTTCCTCTATTTACTTGTACCTTGTTTCCAATCATCTCTTCTAATTTGCCTGTAAGTCCTGGAGGACAACAGCCTATCCTGGTAGTTATTCCCAGCAATTATTAAAACTTTGCTTCACCGTTATAGGAAGGACTCCCGATTCACTCACAGTGTCTTGGAGGCTGTCTTTAGGAACAAATGGACGTGAATTTGCCGAGAATTTATTGTCCTAATTCTGGTCAATGTACTTTCTCCCTTCGTGATTGTTTTTATACAAAAATAACAGGTTGAGGTAAAAATCAGCTATTTAAGAAATAGTGTAATATCACTTAAAATACTTCACAAAGTTCGTCCACCTCCGTATATTATAAGATTTAACTGTGATGAAGGAAGCTGTAAAAACTGAGTTGACCTTGACTCACTGCCAAATTTTATTGTAATCTTCTTTCTCAGATATATATACGTACATTTAAACTTTTCGCAACGGTAATATATTCGCTAAGAAATAACAAGTGATTATCGTAAATCTTAATCTTTTCTGTTTTGATGTAGTAGACATGGTAAAAATTAATCAGATATATAATAAAGTCAAAACCTTAAAAAATCCAAACTAATTTTTCAATTGTTGTGTTTTTGGGCCGGCAGAGTAGGAAAGCATCAGAAATATTTCCCGTAATAGCCGGTTTCGTTTTTTTTTCAGCGATCTGGTTGCGGGCGCTCGCTCATCATCAGGATGCCTTAATAAACAGCGTGATAATATAGATTTGCATAGAGCAAAATTAGTTTACCCAATTTTTTAATGATTCAATCAATCAATTAATCACTCACAAGTTTTCTATTTGGGGGGGGGTCGGGCTGGAGAGATGAGTACTGTACGGTATTGAAGTTGGAACGGAAAAAATAAAAGAGTAAGCTGGTTTAAATATTGAGGATCGGTGTTAGAAAGTAAGGGAGGATCAGAGACGGAAATAAGAAAAAGAAGTGGAGAGTGTAAGTAAGATGGCCGAAGGAAAAGTATTGGAGTGGATGTTACAGGAACGCTGGAAAAGAGGACGCCCGGAGACAGTAATGAAGGGATGGTTTGAGGAATGGTGACTGGAAGGGCTGAGGGAAAAAATGGAATAGGGCTTTTGACTGTTGGCTGAAGACGGTAACCCCGAGTAGTTATGAAAAGTCGGGAAATGTAAGTAAATATGCTTTTGTTAGTCTATCCCTATTATTCCAGCCATTCATTAACTATTATAAAAACCTATGACGGAATTTCTTCTGTGGATATCGCGATTGACATACGTACATAGCAATAACAACCTGCTGATTCATTGTGACCGTTATATCATTCAACATCAACAACATTAATTTAGATTCCGTGAATTATGAAATATATTTATACGACATTCTTTTATAGTAGCTCGATTTGCTTATAAGTTGGAATCTTTACTACCGTTTAGTCCCCCAAATTCCCTCCAGGCCAGAAAAATATTAAAAATTATAAATATAAAACTTTATCTATTTTTTTTTTTCTACTTAAGACTATGCGTCAAACCTGAAATGTCCCAACAACGTCAAGTGTCGCGACATAAAGAGAATTATTGATTCAGAATAAGCTCAGATAGAAATAGTATGATTATTACAATTTTTTTTTTTTAAATTCTTTCATAAAATTAAAGTTTTTTAAACAATTTTCTTCTTTTTTTTTTATCCTTCCAAAATAAAAAAAGGATTAGATGTTTCTATCACACTCCAGTTGTTATAAAGTGAAAGCGTGGAAACTATGTAGCCCGCTGTTTCCCTACTCTCTTATACCTTATCCTCTACAATTTTCAATTTCCCCCTCTCCATAACTGCCATGCACACACACACACACACACACACACACACACACACACACACAAAATACACTTCTGATCCTCTTTTTATACGTTATATTTATATAAATCTCTCTATACACACCATTCCGAATTTAAAATTTGAGAGAAACTAAAAGCGTTCAGTAGAGGTATTCATTTTTTCAGAGATAATGAAGAAATAACATTTTCGGCTCGAAATAGATTATAGACTAAAAGCAGCATATAGCAATATTACTTTCTCTTCTTCCTGGTAAGAGGCAGTATTGCAATTGTCAAATTTCCAAACTTGAGTTTTAATCGGAAATTCATGTTTCCCCCGAGTACAAAAAAAAAAAATATTTTTAGCGAATGGTCTGTGTGTGTGTGTGTGTGTGTGTGTGTGTGTATGTATATTAATATAATATCTCAAAAACGAAAAAATTACAGGCAGCTTAAAGTTGATATTCTGTTTACTTACTACCACCGCATTAAACAGGAAGGTTTCGGGCAAAATCCATCATCAGCGGGCACCAAAATCTCATGAACGACTCCAGTGATTTTTCTTTAATCAATATATACCCAGCAATTATACACCTACTTATTTATTATAGGTTTTTTTACTTCTGATAGATGTTGAAGACTATTGTTTTTGATCATTCTTACAGTATCAGTTATTACCTTCTTCTAGGAAAGATTGGTTAAGATTGGGTCCGTCTGGTGTGATATCTGATAAATTATTACCTTCGGTGTTAAACGGACGGTTCCAGAATGGTTTTCAGAAGCTGCGGACTATTTTGAAACACGAGATCACTTGGAGTGTATGGCCCAGTATTTTCCCGGCTGAGGTTTATGCTATTCTTTGTTGTATTTTGGATTACAGGGGACGGAAACAATAACTTCTATAGCAGTGGTTCTTAACCTGGGGTGCGTGAGAGCATTTCCAGGGGTGCGAGAAAGTTCAAAAATGTGAAAAACAAAATACGAACTAGGCGACCGTGTTCTCTATAAACCGAGGTACCCAGCAGCACGGACCCCCACTTCTTCACTCTCTACCGTCTCACTTCTACAATCTCTAGTTTTCCACAAAGTCTATACACATCACTGTTAGGTATCTTTTATTTGGATCTTGGCGCGCAACATGTTTAAACTTCCTACCAAATCTGATCAGTGATAAGTCATCAAATTTTTTCTATTGCGGAGTTTTCGCCATTTCGTAAGGAAATGGAATTTGAAAAACTAGACTTTGAACAGTTCTGGTGTAAACAATTAGAAGCTTATCCACAACTGGCGAAAGCAGCACTAGAGACACTTTTACCATTTCCCACCTCCTATCTTTGTGAAATGGGATTTTCTGCACTTTTGCACATCAAAACAAAAGCCAGAAATCGCTTAAATACATCTGATGACTTACACGTGGCTCTTTCAAAAAAAGAGCCTCCTTTTAATAGAATTATTATGAATAAACAACAACAACCTAGCCATTAAAATTTAAATATTGCCTTTTATGTTATGTAGTAATATACATTGTAAATAAACACGGCATTTATTGAAGCAGTAAATGTTTTTTCTTAAATAAAAAATACACACACTTCTTTAAGGGGGTGCAAGAGCTTATTTTCAGATTCAAGGGGGTGCTGACCACTAAAAAGGTTAAGAACCGCTGTTCTATAGGATGATTGAAATGAACCGTCTTACAGTCACAAAATATTACATTTATTTCATTATTATTTAAAATATAATAATATCTCCCAACGTTTCGACACTTCAACATATCATTTTCTAGGGATGCTTGAACATTTACTGAAAATTCACATTAAAATTAGATATTTTGTATATAATTTTTTTACAACTGTATTTTTTATTGTCCGAAAATTATATCAACCTTTATTAAAATTTATTTCCTGAATATGTGATTAATTTTTATACTAAGTGTTAAGGCTTCGTTATTTTTAAATTTTTAAATTTTTTTGATTTTCTAACGGATTAACATTTGAGCTTCTTGCGATTTGACAAAAAAACACATAGATGCAGACTAATTTTTTCATGTATACTGGGAATCTCGAAAAAATATATACCTACTTAATTAATATAATATGTGAATACTGAATTGGCGAGGTTTTGCTTGAAAATTGATTCTGAGTAAGAGATCTATCAACTAAATCTATTATTAACGAAAATATTTCAAATTTTTGTCGCTAATTCAATAATGCATGATTAAGATAAGAAATACGTCATTAAGTGGGATCAGTGTTAGTGATGGATCGTTTGCATCCCTAATTGCCTCTATTTTTACAAAACTAGGGAGTATCGAAACTAAATTAGATCGTTTAAATATTGAATTTTCAGTAAATGTTCAAGCATCCCAGAAAATGACACTTTAAAGTGTTCGAAACGTTGGGAGATATTATATTTTAAATAATAATGAAATAAATATAATATTTTATGGGTGTAAGATGGTTCACTTCAATCATCCTATAGAAGTATATAAGTATTAACAGCCAATAGTAAACCAGCAAAAGCAATGGTAACAATAACTTTTTTAAAAGGTTCAAGCTGCGCTGAACGCACTGCACTTCATGTGTCTTCGCGTCCACGTTGGTATTAGATTGCTCTAGAAGTCTAGAAAAGAGCTTTCTTCCTTTAAGGATATACTCTAGTCCTGGGCACCAGGATACAGTAAATAAAAATGTCCAAGTTTAATTAAAATTTTCCATTTTATAATTTTATTAACAACAATAAGGGAAAGTCGTGTGAATATTTCAAACAAGATTTTTAAATGAATTAAAAAAATGAATTAATTAATTTAAAGAAAATGATTTTATTAACCACCCCTCCTTCTTAGACTAATTAATAGAACAATTTATTAATTAATAGGAATTAAAATCTATCACCTGGTCATTATAAAGCTTAAAAAGACTACTTCAAAATAAGCTAAATATGGTTTTGTAGTAAGAACTCATTATCCATTTTATTTAGTTACATTTTAGCACTTATTCCAAAACTTAATCAACATTTAAATCATGGAATTCCTAGTTGATATCTAACTGTTGCACACTATAAAACTAATTTATGTAATCTTTCCTAATTAAGTGCCAACAATAGCTACAAACTTTCCCATAGATTAATTAAAATAAAAGATATAATTTTGGCGATAAACATTGCGTTAATTAAATTACATTTACAAAATCTAGTTTCAAAATCCCATTTTCTTTGTTTTTTCTTGAACAAAAAAAAAGATAATGTTAATTTTCAAGAAAAATCAACCTTATCTAATTATTTTTACTTTCTCTATAACTGCTGTTAGAGGAAGTATTGCAATCGTATCAAATTTTCAATATCAAGTTTTCATCGGATATATCCATTTTGAGGATCCCTTGAGTCCAAAAAAGTGGTTTTTAGCGATTGGTCTGTGTGGGACACCATACTGAAAAACGAAAAATCGTAGAATGTTCAAACTTAATATTTCGTTAATGTACCACCCTGGAGACCTGAACATAACCTTTTTAAGTAAAAATCATTCAACCGGAAGTGCCACTTTACTGAATGATTTTGTCCATTTTTTGTAATTTTCTCACAAAATGGCTGCAACGATTTTCTTTAAAATTGATATATAAAGTACATGTTAGGCTCTTCTGAGGGAGGGGTGGTATTATCTTTTCTTAAAGTGCTATTTTAGTTTATTACACAATTCTATCATGTAAATAATATTAATTAGAATTGAATATGTTGTAGAAATTGCGAGTTTAAAGAAAATCAAATGGCCGGAAGTGCCTTTTTTACTAAAAAGAATTTTCCAGTTTTCTGCCATTACCTCTAACATAGCTCGAACAATTTTCTTTAATCAAGTATGTGTGGACTACACATACAAACTGCTACAACTTTTATTTGAAATATTTCTCCGGCTAAAATCATTTAAGGAGGGGGGATTTGATTTTGGGGTAGGGTTAGAGTTATGTTTTCATCTAATGTGCTATCATAGTTGATTATACAATTCTGCAATATAAACAAAATTAATTAGAAATAAATAGATTACCGAAATTCCGAGTTTCAAGGAAATTATTAAACCGGAAGTGCATTTTTTTATGAACATTTTTTTTCTCAGTTTTCGCGATTTTCTCCATAAAATCAACCGACGGAATCTCATTAAATTTGGTGTACTAACTATAAAATTTGGTCAATTACAATTTGTAAACTGTAGTAAGAGAAAGTTGTGTGAGTGTTTCTCAACAGATTGTTTTCTTCCTGGGAAACTTCTTACTTTTATTAGAATGTTACCTGAATGTAACATTTGACTGTAAATATGGCCTGAATTCTGGGAAATTTCAGGATTAAATAGTACAAAGTCTGTATTTTTCTTATTTCATTATTTTTTTTTTCTTCTTGCAGGTCCTTTCTGCCCAGGATATTTTACAACCGCCCCATTTGGACTTCTTCCAAGAGATGTATCCTTTAACTTTTTTTTAAATTTTTTTTAATTACTAAACTGAGATTGTGTAAACGGCTTCGTTAATTGAAGGTAAGTAAAAGTGAATTATTACAGATAAATAAATATTAAAGATAACTTTATTATTTATTAGGACCGTCTCATTTGGGGGGGGGGGGGCTCCACCTTTTAAACTGTCGCCGTGTGTGTCCACTGCACGTACTAACATGTGTGATCGATATGTTGTCACTTTCCACACTTTTTTTTTTTTTTGTACTGTCATTCTGGCGCACCAAGAAATGATTTTTTTTTATATAGCACATATATGTATGTTTAAGGAGTGCCCTCTAGTGGCAGATTTGTGTAGAATAAATGTTGTTAACAATTCAATTTTTTACAAGTTCTTATTACTTTCGCTTCCTTCTATTATAAGAATAACTATAATGATCGTGTCACATTTTCGAAATTGATTTTTTTAACCGGAAATAATTGTTTCGAAGCCTTCCGCAAAAACGTTTTTTAACTACCGCCTATGTGTGCTTTCTTTTTTTCTTTCTCTCTGTCTCTGTCTCTCTCTGAAAATGGTCTTTAAAAAGAAAAATCGCATGATGCTCAAACTTCATAATCAGTTTGTTTTCAATAAATTGTATCCGACAATGTTAGTTTTGATCGAAATCCGCCAGCCGGAAATACAACTTGGTAGTTTTTCAGTTTCTCGCGATTTTCTAGAAAATGGCTCCAACCAGTTTTTTTTCTCATAAATGTCAATTATTTGAAAAAATTTCCAGAAAAAATGGAAAATTTATTGTAGAGTTTTTTGGGGTAGCAGCAACGTTTAGCTTTTCTCAAACGTATCATTTTAGCTGCATTACAAAAATTTCGAATTTGAAGAAAATCTATTTGTGCGATAGTGCGACCTTAGTTTTTGTTTTTTTTTTTTCTCGAAAAAAGGTTACAACTTAGGGTAGGCTGTGGAATTTTGTTACTGTGGGTATGCTGTTAAATTTCAAATGTTATTTAGAATTGTTCAATGTTATTGGAATGTGATTCATTAAAGATTCATAGGATCTGAAGAGCGAAGAAGCAGATATCAAATGAATAAAACGTTAGTTACTCCCCACCCAGGCCAGACTAGGGAGGAAGAGTTCGATAAATATAATAGGGTGTCGGGAAATCAATTCAGGACAGTTTACTACAGTTTTTACAACAGTACATCCAGTCAGCAATCTATCTACTTACTTTCTGTTTACTCAGCCAGTCTGCCTCTTTATTATTCTCTCGCTACCTAACTTTTATTTAACTGTAAAGTCCTTGCAGTTTGTGGGCTGTATTTATTATACACTGTTCAGCATATCATCTACTTTATTTCTAATCTCATTACTAAATCATTTCTCTTTAATTCTGTCTCCTTCATTTTTGTGAGTTTTTGTTTGTAATATTAATGTAAATAACTAGTAAATGTAATATTAATGTAAATAACTAGTAAATGTAATATTAATGTAAATAACTAGTAAATGTAATATTAATGTAAATAACTAGTAAATGTAATATTAATGTAAATAACTAGTAAATGTAATATTAATATAAATAACTAGTAAATGTAATATTAATGTAAATAACTAGTAAATGTAATATTAATGTAAATAACTAGTAAATGTAATATTAATATAAATAACTGCATTTATTTTATTTTATTCTCCCAGATCAGAGAGTGATTATTGTATTTATTAAAAGATGTAAACTTGCTTTTTTTCTCTTAAGGGACATAGGTCCCACAAGGCATAACAAACTTATCTTTCTTTCTTCTCACGTCCATTTATCATTGTCAATGTGTCTTACTGCCGTAAGAGAAAGTAATAACAATTGTGTCTAGTTTTCGAAATTGAATTTCTAGCGGAAATAAAAGTTTTGAAGTCTCTTCAAGAAAAAAAAAAAAAAATCAGATTTTAGCTTCTGTTCGACAGGATTGTTTCCATTAACCAGAAATGTGACTTGACCGAGTCTTTTGTTTCCAGTTCCTGGGGAAACAGAAACCTCAAGGTTATCTCCAATGAGCTATTGCATGTTTATTATATAATACTGTTAACTTAAAAATTCAGTAAACTAAAATTATTAACTAAATAACGTGTGTTTAGAAAATACGTTAACTTGAGTACAATTTTATAGATTTCCTTTCTGTTTTTTTTTTTCATTTTTCGTGATTTCAATGAAAATTATTTTTCCAAAAATTTTGTAAAAATTTCTTCTTTTATAGAATAGAATTTTATTGATAAAAATCTTTGCTGATTTTCACCATGGAAATTCAGTTTGAATGGAAAACTTTACGATATACTTGCACTTTATAGTGCAATTAAAAATCATAAACCGTGTGTACAACATTATTTAATAGTTTATACTAAAAATCTACTATATTTTAATTGCTTACTACTGCAAACCATGAAAATCTGATGTGAAATACTCACACAACTTTCTCTTACTAGTCAATTAATACAAGCGTTCATTAAAACTGTAATGTGTATGAACATTTAGTGGGGCTTGCCTTAAAAAAGAAGCTAAAGGGTTATAGATGTATATCTGGCCAATACTGACCCAATTAACGTTACCTAATGGCGGCAGTTCTTTAAATTTGAACATAACTAACAGCAGGTGACCTAGATCGTCCCTAAAATGAACTATTCCGGAAAAATGTTTCAAATAAAAGTGATAGGTTTATATATCGGTGCAGTTAGCATTAGAAGTTTAAAAAAAAAAAAAAAATATCGCGAGGAAATTCCAAGAAAATTCAAAAACCAATTCTGCATAGCCGCAGTTGTTTGGGTAATCGTTTTTCTCCAAATTTAGAATTCTATCAATGCTTCTACATATGTAGGTGGTAACAAAAAAAAATCATACATTGTATTGAACTGGCACTTTAGAGGAAAGCATAAGGCTACCATTCTCTCAGAACCCTACAAAAAAAAAAAAATCAATTTTCCCAGAAAAATGTTCGGCAAAAAAAAAGTAATAGGTGTGATTATATGTGTAAAAATAGTATATATACACAGTACAAAGAAAATCACCGGAGCAGTTTTTTTTTAAAGAAAATCGTGAAAGGCGGTGAAAGGCTACCTGAAGATGGATTTTACAAAAACCTAATACCGAAGTTTGAATTACTTGTGATTTCGAGTTTTTTAGATCATTTTTACTTTCTCTTACTCCTATAAGAGGAAGTAATGTAATCGTGTCAAATTTTCGATATCGAGTTTTCACCGGAAATATCCGTTTTGAGGTCCCCTAAGTCCAATAAAGTGGTTTTTAGCAAATGGTCTGTGTATGTGTAAGTATGTATGGTGAACAGCATAGCTCAGAAAGGAAAAACCGTAGAAACTTCAAACTTGATATTCCGTTTAGTTATCAGTTATCACCATGGTCATCTATCAAAATTCCTCAACCGGAATTACCACTTTACTAGTTGTTTTATTTACGTTTTTGCGATTTTCTCAAAAATGGCTCCAACGATTTTCTTCAAACTTGTTATATCAACTACACATACTAACAGCTACAACATTTATTTGAAACATTTCTCTGGGAAAATTCATTTAAGGGCACTTCTGGGGGAGCGGTTGGGTTTGATTTTCATCTAAAGTGCTATTTCAGTTTACTAGACAATTCTATCATCTAAATAATGTTAATTACAATTCAGTATGTTGTTAAAATTCCGAGGTTGAAAAAGATCGGATGACCGAAAGTGCATTTACTTTACTTACTTTACTAAATGATTTTTTTCACTTTTTCGCAATTTTCTCAAAAATTGCTGCTGCGATTTTTCTTGAAACATCCAATATAAACTAAACATACAAAGATCTACAACTTTTATTTAAAACATTTCTCTGGGAAAATTCAGTTAAGGGCACTTTTAGGGGAAGGGGTGTGGTTATATTTTTCTCTATAATGCGCTATCCTAGTTGATTATACAATTCTATCACCCAAAGAAAATTAATTAGAAATAAATAGATAGGCAAAATTCCGAGTTTCAAGGAAATTAGTAAACCGGAAGTGCGTTTTTACTGAACAGTTTTTCAGTTTTCGACGAATTTCATTAAATTTAGTACACAACTATAAAAGTTGTCAATTATAATTTTGAAAACTGGAGTGAGAGAAAGTTGTATGAGCGTTTCACACCAGATTTTTTTTTTTTTTGGTACCCAGGAGATCTCGAGACATGTATTTTTTTCGGTGAAAACTCATTTTCTAAAATTTGTCACGAACGCAGTGCTTTCTCTCTAATTAGGAGTAAGAGAAAGTAGAAATTTAAAATACGTAACTGTATGGCTATGATAGAATTTATTAATTTTTCCCGAATTTCTCCTGTGAAGTATTTAGACAATTCTAAGAAATAATGGGTTTAGATTGTTAAAGTTGAGCTTTCACATTATATAAACTTAATTATATTTATATTACACATTTTATAGCCATTTGTGAAACAGATCATTTAATTTTAATAATACACAACAAACTTTACATTTATTAGAATTATAATTTAATTATTAATACAGTCCATTTATAACAAAAGTCATGTCATGTTGCAAAAGTTGTTTGGAGTGTTGTATTCATAATTTTAAAAGAAATGTTTTTGAATTTTAGTAACCTTTTGGATGTTTTTGGAAAGATCTAATTAGGATAATTATGCTGAATTTTAACTAAACTGGAAAGTTAAGTATAAAAGGAGCTTATATCAGTTTTCACACACAGCCATTTTGTGAATAAGTTTGGCCGCGATCACATTCAATTATACATACCCCCACACCAAACAAAATATCTGATGTGAAACACGCCATCATACCACTTGGCTTTTAATATAATTCTCGAAGTTCTATGTGACAGTTTTATCTTAATTCTTCGAGTTTTGCGAGAAAATTTGCGGAAAATAAAAAATGTGAAACCACTAACAGGACTTTACTTTCTCTTACTGCAATATACACAGTTAAATTGACAAACTTATAATTTTTTACAAATGTTTAAGGGGTCTTCAAATTTTTTATGGTTGTATGAATTTCCACTCTTCCCAAATCAAATATAAACGTTTAATTATGTTGCATCCGGTGGACCGATTTTCTTCAAGCTTAGAATATTGGCATCACAATTTCAGTTTAATTATTATTATTATTATTATATAATTGATAGAATAGCATAGTAAAATGAAATATTTTACAGTAAAACAGCCTCAACTAACCCCCCCCCCCTCGGAAAACCCTTTAAATAAGTTTTCTCGGAGAAATGTTTCAAATAAAAGTTGTAGCTCTTTGTGTGTGTAGTTGACATACCAAGTTTAAAGAAAATCATTGTAGTAGTTAGGGAGAAAAATCCCAAAAATTTGAAATCTATGTTTTTTTTTTTTTTTTTTTTTTTTTTTTTTGTTTTTTTTTTTGTTTTTTTTTTTTTTATTTTATTTTATTTAAGGCGGTCTCAAACAGCTGTGGTCCCATTTGCGCCCGGGATCCTTCTCAGTGCACTGCCGGTCTCCAGACGTGTTCTCCGTTTACAGACAACACTGCCATCACCGCAGTGAGCTAAGGGCAGCACGTCTGGTCGAACCCGTCTCTCCACGCGTTACTAGTCCACGCGCTACCCTGAGCATAATCCCTCCCTCGAATCGTATCAGAAATGGTACTTCCTGGTTTATAAAATTTGACCAGTACCAGATTATCAGGTCCCCTCCCCCACCCCGATGGAACTTAAACGAAATATCAAGTTTGAACTTTTGAAGGTTTTCTATTTTTGAGATATGCTGACCACACACAGACATAATTTCAAAACACCACTTTTTACCGACTCAGGGGACTTGAAAACGTGTATTTCCGTTGAAAACTAAATAATGAAAATTGCGTCCCAGTGTTTGTCTACATAAATGTGAACAGAATATCTTAAAAATACGAAAAGTTGCAGAATACACGCTCAATCTTGGTATTCTGTTTAGGTATTACCACCGACCGCATTAGACACGACGATTTCGGGCAAATTCCATCACCCGGAAGTAGCCACTTTAATGAATGCTTTTTTTTCCACATTTTTATGATTTTCTCGAAAATGGCTCCAACGATTTTCTTTAAACTTCACATACAAAGAGCTACAACTTTTATTTGTAACATTTCTCTGGGAAAATTCATTATGAAGGAAGGGCGGTGCTAGGTTTTTCTCTAATGTACTATTTCACTTTATTACACAATTCTATTACCTAAATAGTATTAATTAGAATTAAATATGTTGCTAAATTATAGAGATTGAAGAAAATCAGATGACCGGAAGTTCTTTTTTAGCTACTTTCTTTAAAACGGTTTCAACGATTTTCTGTAAACTAATAATATGAACTACGAGGCATGTCCAGAAAGTAAGTGTACTGAGGCTCTCACGGCCGGAGGGATTTTGTTTTCGACATGTTGGCTACACTGTCGTGTAGCCTGATTCCTCCCCACCGCAACGAGACCGGTTCGAGGTCAGTACGTTGAGAACTGTCGACGCGACAATACGTTTCGTGAAAAATGTCAATCCAATCTCCCGTCAAGTGAATCGAGTGGAGGCCGAGCAAGAGTTTTTGAGACGCTACAAACTCCATGGAGATGAATTTCTCCGCTCCATCATTACTGGAGATGAAACTTGGGTTGCACACTACACACCTGAAACCAAAAGGCAGTCTCAACAGTGGCGTCACACCTCTTCACCCTCCGCCAAAAAGTTCAAAACCACAATTTCAGTCAAGAAAATCATGGCATCCGTGTTTTGGGACTGTCAAGGCATAATTTTAATTGAATATACGCCTCAAGGGGAGACCATCAACTTTGCAAGATATTGTGAGACCCTAAAAAAATTGCGGAGGGCGATTCAGGACAAAAAGAGAGGCATACTGACAAAGGGAGTCCTGCCTGCTGCACGACAATGCCAGACCACACATGGCCAAAGCCACGAAGGAACTGCTTGCCTCATGCATTCCGCGCATTCCCCTGACCTAGCACCTTCAGATTACTATCTCCTTACCTCCCTGAAACTGCACATGGGTGGAAAAAGGTTTTCAACCGACGAGTTGGTGAAGGGGGAGGTGGAGAAGTGGACGAAGGGGTTGGCGGGAAACTACTTCGAGGAAGGCATCAAAAAATTAATACCCCGATTCACCATCAGCATTGAGAGGATATGTCGAAAAATAGCTTACACATGTACTAATGTAACCAGGTCATTTTTTTGTTCAAATACAAATTTTAGTAACCTACAAAAATTCAGTACACTTACTTATTGGACGTGCCTCGTACACATACAAAGAGCTACAACTTTTATCTGAAACATTTCTCGGAGTAAAGTCATTTCAGAAGGAGGGGGCTTTGTGGTGGGGGGAAGGAAGGTTATGTTTTCCTCTAAAGTGTTATCTCAGTTGATTATACAATTCTAAACAAAATTAATTAGAAATAAATAATAGATTGCCAAATTTCTCAGTTTCAAGAAAATTAATAGACCGGAAGTGCGTTTTTAATGAACAATTTTTTCATTCAGTTTTCGCAATTTTTTCCATAAAAATACAAGACGAATTTTATTAAAGTTATTATAGTAACTATAAAATTTGTCAATAGCCATTTTGTAAAATTGCCGCAAGAGAAGGTCGGGTAAGTAAGTGTTTCACACAAACAACGAATTTTTCCTGAACACTTCGTTTTAATCTGTTACCAGATTTGTTCTAAGTGCAGTATTTTAAAAACTACAAATTAATCATATTCCATTTAATGGCTGCCTAGTGCATCCTGTCCGCTATCACTATATTTATGTTAGGGCAATTAAACTTTTGGATAAAACGTTCAAGTTCACTGAATTTTATAATGGATTAATTGGCAAGAAGAGTCTTGTAAGGTTTTCACGCTTAAATTACTTCATATTTTAGATTACTTAAAAGTCATAAGTGTTATGAATTCGAAGTAAATATTTAATAAAAAAAAAATTGTTTTATTCGATAACTATGAATTTGTGATAACAATTCAACTTAGGATGTACTAAATCCCCCTTACAAAATTAATCTTTCCATTTGGGTGTAGGCGTATTAGTATGAATGGGTACAGTCTCCGTTCATGCGGAGAATTGTACAGTGACTGTACCTCAGTGATAAGACGTCAGATAGGAAGAAGGGGTTGTATGTGCTGTGCGAGCGAGCGTGCATGTTGTGGAGATGTCGCTAGGGAGTGTGCTATACTGTAGGATAAGTGAGGAAATAAGTGTGAGGGGATGATGAGAGAGAGAGAGAGAGAGAGACAGAGTATAGTTGCTAAAGGAGAGGTTAGAAAGATGATGTTCTCTGGAATTGGGAGGCTGTATATAGTTGCTAGGTAGGTTCATGTGCAGAAGTTATGGTCGTCATGAGACAAACCTTGGGGCTCTCTATTTGCTCCTCCGTCATATCTCTCAACTTCTCACTCAAACACTCTTTCTCTACCTTATTCTCCTGTAAAAACCGTTCCCCCCACCAAAAACCTATCGGTTAGAAGCACCAGGAGGTGGGATGACCTGGATATCTCCACCATTAACCTAGTCTGTGTCATCTATTATATTCCACTTCAAACTGTTATTAACCAAGGAGGCTTGTTACATGTCCTGTCAGTTAATATATGTACGTATTTAACATACACGTCTAATGTTGACATGCATTATCATATGCCCAACATATCACTTAGTTATACTGCTGCTGTGATATCCACCAACAAAGAAATGCCCACAAAGGTGACAATTTATTTTTTTTTGGGAAAATATAATTATCTTAAACTTTCCAAGAGCAAGAAGAAGGAGGAAAAGGATACAAGACGCAGCTGACAATACTTGAGTTTTTAATCGGAAGTTTATGCGTTTGTAGCTTCCGGTTTATGATCAAATCCGGTGATGGCCATGTTTAATTAAACATTTAGGTGAACTAAATAGTAGTTGATAAAATAAAGGTGGTACAGATCTTACGTGTTGTTTTTTTTAAAAAAAAGCACTACCTGAATGTGATGACATTGTATGGCAGCACCCTCTATCAGGCCGAATTTATAACAACAGTTTAACATTAAACCTATAAGATACTTTGCCAAACAAAACAAAAATAATTAACGTGTCATTTATTTCATTACAAAATTAATTTCACAAAAATGAATACTTTTTTACACCTTCTTCTCCTATTGGACTTACTACAGTACTTTTAGGAGCCAGCTGAGCGCAGTTCTCCATCGGACCTCCTTTCTTTCATCGACATTCACCATCCTTGATGATCCATTATTAAATAAAAAATCAGTTATTGCCAATACCAAGAGAATAAGAATAAACTTTTTAGTTTGTGTAAGAAAGTAAAGGAAGATTTCTTGGTATAACTCCTCTAGACTGTACTCTCAAATGGTACAAACAACATGTATAACAACATGAGCAATCAGCTCTCTGAGATAAGCGAGTAGCGAGGAAGTTGAGAGAAGAAGTTCAACCAAGAAGTAATGAGACTAACCTATTTCGGACTTTTCCATCTAGAATAGTTTGCTAGGAGTTTCATCTAATTATTTTTAAATTGCAGAAAAGAGCAGTGAAAATAATGATATGCAAATGGATTCGAGACATAAACAACATGACAGCATCGGTATGTATTTTACAACCTAGCTCTGCAACCAAAAGGGATTTGGAAATAATGATGTGCAAGGCAATGGACACTGTTACATCATACGTAACAATACAGATATAAACTTAGCTACGAAAACACGTATAAAATCTGAATCAAGTCCAAGTGTTATTGTCTGTGGAGTTATATAATAAAATACCAAATGAAATAAGGCAGACTGTATCAATTTTTTTAAAAAAAATTGTAAATAACATTTTAATAAACGAATGAGTAGTAAATTGAAATAATATGTAATATGTAATCCAGTGAGTAACGTTATTTCTGTGTGATGTACATTTTAAACACAGCTGTGTTTTTGTGAATATTGTTTGTATTTAGGAGAATAGTGCATATGACGTGCCCATTATATTGTAACTGATTTTATACAGGTAAATAAATAATATCATATCATGGGCCTCCTATTCATTTCCCACATCATGCACCCATCTTAGTCCGGGCCTTCCAAAATGGTCTTTTACCATCTCTGGATGTCCATAGAATGCATTTTTGAGGCCTCTACTACGCTCTAGCCGATGGATGTGCCCTAGTCAATGCAGTCTGTTTTATTATGCTTGGATGTTCGAATATTTCTTGCACTTTTAATTTAAGAATTCTCTCCTCTTATTCTGAAACCTCTCCTTGCTTTCCGATGTTTCCTAGTTAGTCAACTGCTCCTTGCTTCTCTTCAACGGTTCTCCGAACTCTCATTTCATTCGGGAAGGCTAGAAACTACCAAAGCAAAGTCTGGCTGGGTTTTCTCTCCAATGATAGAATTCGGTGTTATCGGATATACATTTCTAGATGCATTCATGACTTTTTTTTCTTAAATGTCTTCATGTTTCGTTCTACTTAGCCGTTAGTAGCGGAACGGTGCCAAGAATTGTTTTGCATTATTCCATTTTCATCGGAGTACTGCTTCTTTCCCGCACTCTTGAACTATAATCCCTTTACAAATGTGAGGAGGAATTGTTTTAATATTGGATCGTCTGTGCTGAATTTCAGGAAATCATGTCCTATTTCGTTGTCAATTAATACATTATGAAGAAAAACATCAAGAATTAAAGATTACTAATATTATTAACTCAAACGGAAATGATGACAGTAAAATTATAATAGCCTAATTCATAGATTCCCCAAAAATCTCCTGGATAAATGTTTCAAATAAATACATGATTGGCCGTTATATGGGTTTATAGATATGTAACATTTAAAGAAAATCATAAGAGAGCCATTTTCAAGAAGTGGCAGTCTGGAAAAACAATATACCTCGCACTGAATTATTTAATGTCTTGAAGATGTGCATTGCATTGGCACAGCGGAAAGTCATCTTAGTTGGAGAGAAGCCGTAGCGTTTTGGTTCGACCTGATAGTTTCTTTGTGTAGAAGAAGTAAGGAATGTAATGAACAAATTCATGTAGCCATAATGATCCATCGCTACCTAGAGATCTTCTGTGTCTCCTTAGCTGATTGGCGTTTCTTCATAAGATGCTGGATTTCTCTTAAACTGTAGCACAGCTAGAAGTGATTATGTTTGTTTGTTACGGGCTACAATATAATGCGTGACAGGTGCGAAGTAGAAACATCTTGTCCTCTGGTTTAGCTAATATCTTTTATCATGAAACTATTAAATGAAATCAATTAATAATACTGACTTAGTCAAACCATCAGCGATGAATTCTGCAACCAGAGTTCTATTACGTAAATAAACACTGAGTCAAGGTTAAAAAAAAATTGTCGAAGACAAACACCAACAAAAACCATCCAGTTAAAAGAGCTGCGCTAACCATCTGTTCACATGTTCTACAGCATATGATGGAATTTATCTCTAAATTAGATATAATCAGCCCCACTACTGTTAATAACGACCCAATAATTTTACTTAATTTTCCTGTATCTTTCTTACAGTTAAATTTATATATAATTGGCATTGGGTGTATCACATGTATTTGATGTTGTGTATTGTAAAAAAACAAAGAAAAATAAAAGAAAACTAGAACATTTGACAGCGATTATGTTAATAATATTTCGTGCCAAATCGTACCATGTTTCAACCAACAGTGGCCGAACCATATGTTCTGTTCATAAAACAACCGATGGTTACCTGAGCTAAAGAAATCTAATGGTAAACGATATCACAGAATACTCACACGACATTATGTCTGTCTAATCGTACTTTGTCGGTCGTGTCTTTTTCTGTCGACAATCGTACTGGAAATGTTTTTTTATAAGAAATGCTAAACTTATTGGCTAACTCTATCACAGATTTAAAAAACTTTCCAAGAAAATTGAAAAAAAAAAACTGTAAAAAAGAAAAATCAATAATTTTCTACCTGACCGGTTTCGGATTTTCATCCATCGTCAGAGCAAATTCACCAAGTTCGTGTAGAGAGTTCACTTCAACGTAATCTTCAACGCAATGATTACGTTGAAGTGAACTCTCTACACGAACTTGGTGAATTTGCTCTGTCGATGGATGAAAATCCGAAACCGGTCAGGAACAAAATCAATATGCCTGCTACGACAGATAAAATAAATACCAGTTGTTATCCAGCATTGCGGATCCACTCACATTTTCAAAAATCAATAAATTCGCACCCTTAACCGATTTTGTTCGAAATGTTCGTGACATTATTTGCCGGTGGTGTCTAAACAGAAGTTTGAATTTCCTTGCGGATATTTCCATTTTTATTCAGATATTTGGTTCATACAGAGAACACTCGCTAAGAACTCAAAGTATGTACCTACATACTTCTGGTGAAAACTCCTGTTACTAAAATTTGACACGTTCATAATACTTTCTCTTATGGCCATGTAATTCTCTATGGAGAAAGTAATTATTTGAAAATCCAATGAAAAAACTAATAAAATATTTTATTTAAAAAAAAAATACATTTTTCTCAACATTTTTATTTACAAATGTTTTTTTAAGAAAGGAAACGGAAGAAAAAGTTAGTACTTCTTACCTGAGTAACGTTGAACCGCGTAGTTTTTCATTAAGTCTACCCTTTAGAAAGCAAGAATTGGTAAAAATGGTGAAGAGCTATACAGAACCCAGCAATATAATCTGGATTTTTCCTTTTCATGTTTTTCAGGAATTTATTTCTGAAAGACTGGGGGGTTTCTAGTTGCTCTTCTATGAGAGAAGGTTTCGTATCTTTTCAAATAAGTGTATGAAATCTTTTCTAATATACATATACATATTCTCCTTTTCAAATCATTTTCTTTATTTAAACATTTCTTTATTATGAGTTCGTTTCTGCTTCTTTCTTGGTTTCTTGATTTTTAACTCTTTTTTTTTTTATTGTATCGTATATGGTAATAAATGAAACATATATAAAGGAATAAAAATATGTTAAACCCATGTTTAATTTCTTGAATTATTACCAAGTAAAGTTATAGTAAAAATTCCGATTTTTGAGAAAATTTATTTGACTAGAATTATCAGAATCCGAGACCTCTCAATGGGGCTTAATGTACCCAGGCTAAATGAAACAGGCCCCATTGTTCACACCCACACTTTCATCTTACATGAACCCAGGTGAGGTGATAAATGCCCAAGATTGAGGATTAAGAGATATTTTCAATCCTTGGTTCGGTGCAGGGCCGGATTTACATATTAACTAATCATAGCTTAGGATGTCGCGTGTATGTGAGGGCCTCAGAAATTTGGTCAAAATTAAATTATATAATCATATTTTTATTTAAAAAAAAAAAAATTAATAAAGCTTTTTCTCTGGTTTTAAAAGTTAAATTATATTTTAAGTATTTTAAGTGTAATGTTAATTTTATTAGACAAAAGTGATTTCAAAATATATATTAAAACATCAATTTATTAACGATTTTTATCAATTAAAAGAAATAATAATAAAATCAAGGTGTGACGGAAACCGTCATGAGACAAAACACTTGAAAAAAATGTTTCATACAAAACTTATAGTCATTATATGTAGAGATAATGTCAAATAAAGGAAATCGTTGAAGAGTATCGAAAAAAATCAAAGGAAATACAAAACATCATTCGTAAAAGTGTACTTCCGATTAATCGATTTTTTTTTCAAACCTGGATTATAAAAAAGTAGAAAGTATGCTTTCTTTTGTGCCATTTCTTAATGACCCTACATGCAGTTCTATACAAGATGCCATAGAAAGGTTCAGGACCAATAGGTGGTCCTATAGCCCCGTCCTTTGCTAATCTGTTGGCCGGCTCCTTACCTTGTTCTCCGGACATCTAGCTTAGCCATAGTCTGTTATCGGTCGCCAATCCTTCCAAGTTTCATACAGCATTCAAATAACAATTTTGATTTGATACGGCTTTTAATGCCGCCCTATTTTCAAAAGTAAATTCTGTCCATTGCGCCGTTACACTGTGTGTGTGTGCCAATCAGAAAAAGTCCTTGTGAATCATTCACACCAGATATTTTAATATTTATCCATGCAGAAAATTAAACATATAAAAGTTATAATTCTCTCTACTATAATTTCCCCCCTCCCTTTTTGATTGTATAAAGACCACCTCAATGGGGCCCCACAGTGGACTGTGAACATGGTTTGTTTTGTGGAAACATTGTTCTGTTAACTATTAGACTAGTTAGTCTAGCGAGGGAACCCTGGGTTCTCATATCTTTCTTTGTCCATTTAATGTTGTTATCTATCTAGTATGTGTTGTATATGGCCATTTAATATCACATAGGGACTTCTCTCTCACCTACTCTTTGTGCTGCAGATTCTCTCTTTCTCTTTATATATATATATATATATAGGCAGCGTTATGAACAGATGGTTATACTTTTGTGACGCCATAGTTCCATACCGGGGCTTCATCCTCCTCCCTCCACCCCACTCCCAACATACAGCGGGACATCATCGATGGTAAGGGCATTCTGTGTGTTCAGTTTTCTATATGCCCCTATACTCACACTAACACACTCAATCAAATGTATATTCATTCATTCCTTGCGAGTTAACATTGCCTTTTATATCAATAAGTTGGTAAAAAACATACTAAGGGTAATAAATAATAATCATTTGAATTTTTTTATGGGAATTGTTGTGAGATCTTCAAAATTTTACAATTTAGTGTGAAACACTCACACGGCTTTACCTTAATTACAATTATTACAATTTTAATTGATGAAATTTTTATTAAACATGGGTTTTTTTAGCTAAGTTAACCTTAATATTACAAATTAATAAAAGTGGCGGAGACTATACTTGTGTTTTACCTGATTGTGATGCTTGATGCGAATGTGGTGTTGGAGGCTGATACCGTGCAGGGTGTATCTACAGTTTCATTCTAGATGTCTGCATACCATAGAGTGTCGAAATATTATAATTTGCTTTCAGCAATAAATTTATTTTTGACACGTCGGCCTTTGATTGTTCGGAACTATATAAGTTAATGCGTTTTACAAATATGTACATAGCATGATATAGCGTGTATATATTTATTTGTTACTACTTACGTACCTACTTATTTACTGATCTATCATCTTATGGCTATGGCCTTCACCAGAACTAATGCAAACAAAAAAGGAACAGATTTTCTCTTTATTATATTTTGGAGATATTTTGTTTGTGGTGATTTTAAAACAATTTGATAGTAAAATTTAATTTATAACAAAGATGAAAAACAAGAGAGAAGGATATTTGCTTTTAGCTTAGTGGCACTATAATCGGATTATACTTTTCCCAGCAATTGTGAGGGGTTGTTCAAATATTATGTAATAAAGAATTAAACAGGCTTGAAAATGGAGTGAGAAGGAGGGAGGGAGCGAGTATAATGGTGGAGATTACTTTTCTAATTATTACAGATATAATTCCATGGATACAGCAAGAATGAGACAGAATGATTTCATAAGTCTGTGTGTTTTTAATATTGTTCTCAATGTGATAGAACGCCAGGTAGAGCACAGCACGGAAGTCAAGTCGCTACGCTCCGGTTAGAATGAAAGCAAAGGATTTGTCAATTCGTTCCACGGTTCGATCACAAAACTTGCTTTGCCTAGTTGTTAAATAGATACATAGAGATTCAAAAAACTAGTGTTCAAGTTAGGACACATGTTCAAACTTAGGGATTAAATACAGACAACTTCTATGTCTAATCCTTCTTGGAAATTTTGTATCAACTTCAAAAGCTAGAAAAAAGATAGTAAGTTGTTATGAATTTAACAACTATTGTTACTGGTTTGTTATAACCTTTGCTCTTTGCTTTCTAAAATTGCGTTATTATTAAGATCGTATCAAATTTTGGAAATTTGAGTTTTTTACCGAATATAGATATTGTGAAAGCCACCCTCCCCTCTGAGTACGAAAAAAGCTTTTAGCGTATGGTCTATGGTATCTGTATGAACCAAATATCTCAAAAAGGAAAATAAAAAAATCGGAAGGAAGCTTAAACTTAGTATTCCATTTAGATACTACCATTCGTACCCGTCATGAAAGTTTCTAATAAAATCCATCAACCGGAAGTGCCACTTTACTAAAATGTTTCTTTTCCAGTTTTTGCTTCTTTTTTTTATCGAAATTAGTTCCGACGATTTTCTTTAAATTTCTTATTCTGTTTTTTTTTATTTGAAATGGAGGCAGTAGCGCTTTTCTTTCTCCACTAAAGTACCAATTCAGTATAATATATGATTTTTACCATCTTCATAACAATATTAATACACATTAGAAGTTTTGAAACAATTCCAAATTTGAAGAAAAACAGTTAACCGGAAGTACGATTTTACAGAATATATTTTTGAGTTGTTTTTTTTTTTTGGAATTTTTTGGAAAACGGTTACTACAACCGGAAGCAATTTTCTTTAAACTTGGAATGTTTGTTGCAAACAAACATTAAACTTGGACATTTTATTTGAAACATTTTTCTGAAAAAAAAAAAAATTATTTTACAGGGTTATGGGGAATCTATCAGTTAGTTGAAATTTAAATTTGAAGTTTTTTATAGAGCTCCACATAGGGGGCCGCTCAGGTATACGAGTAAAATCCCCTACCTCCATGGCCAGCCCGACTACACGTTGTAATGTTGCAATTTTAAAGGAAAATTTCTTGATTAAATTGTATTAATCAGTCTTAGATAAAGTCGTGTTTCACACTAGATTTTTTTTTAATTTCTAAATTTGTGATTTATTAGTCATTTCAGACAGCAATGTTTGTAAGAAAATAAATGAATTAGGATTGATTTATATTGGCCATTACGCCAGGAACCCGCTTTACTCATCTTCCAAACTAAGTAACCAATTCCTGCAATATAAAAACCTGTTCACCCGATAATAATATAGTTTACTAATAACTGGTAGATTAGGGAGAAGATTCAGCCTGAGATGTTCAATACATTATTTACAGAATTCAATTCAGTTCTTCGTAAATTTTTTTTTTTTTTTTTTTTTGTTTCACCACAGGTTGTAATTTTGTTTTAGCGCTGACCGCACTGACCACATAATTCTATCAATGTGTCCATCAATATATATTTCTATCATTCTTTCTTACAATTGGTTGGGGCAGAGAGGAGAATAAAATGAAATACCAATTGTCTTTCTTCTTTTATATTTATACACAAAGGACCAATCATAATTTGTTTGGGAAGTAGTAAACAGTAAGGTATTCCTCGTGTGTATTCTGTTCGCCTCGTATGCATAGCACATCACACATAAGAAACTCCACTACCACACGCACGCACAGACACACACACACACACACACACATACAGATAGCCCACTAGTTCTTATTGTTGTTCAACCAGACAAGGTTGAAGGTTGGTACTGTTGTGGGAGATATTCAGTTCAACAACACCACTAAGACTTTACAGACATCTTACCAACAACAAACTCAAGTCAGGTGTGTGTTAGAGTTTTTTAGTTTTTATTATATTTATATATATATATATTTTTTTTTTTTAATTTCCTTTCCGGCCGACAAAGCTGTGGTGTCTGCCTGTACGCTTCCTGTTGTTATCATATTCACCCAAGTGTCACCTTTGGATACTGTCATTGGCTTTTATTTACTAAATAGAACTTTTATAAAATGTATTATTCACTTTCACTTACTGGTGTAAGAGAGGAAATCGTGAGATCATCTCAAATATTTTGAAATGGAATTTTTTACCGGAAACAACGTGTTTTGTGTGAACAAAATTTAGATACAATTATATTTAAAATGATATATTTTAAAATAAAATGTTTTTTTTATATGTGATAGTTGGGTAGGTACAAAATAGGTATTTATATGTATATATCCGTTTT
>JAAEAF010009320.1:0-38079 GCA_011037195.1 Triatoma infestans
AAAATTAGTAAACCGGAAGTGCGCTTTTACTGAACAATTTTTTCAGTTTTCGACGAATCTTATTAAATTTGGTACACAAACTATAAAAGCTGTCAATTATAATTTGGAGAACTGGAGTAAGAGAAAGTTGTGTGAGTGTTTCACACCAGATTTTTTAATCACATAATCAACAAAACCGGGAGGTCTAAAGTTATAAAATTAGAGGGAAGGGTTTCTGTTTGAAAATAATAATTTTATTTGTTTTAAAAATCTAAAAGATTTCCTTCAGGACCTCGTTAGGCTAATCGGTAATATGCAAAAATTAATTGATAATTCCAAACAACTTTACTTTGAAAATAAATTTTAAGTTGACATAAATTTAAAAAAAAAAATGGCCATTGCCTGCAAAGTTAATTAGAAAGTAATCTCCTCCCCTTCTTTACACACCTTGGGACGAAGTAAAATTTTCTATACCAGTTGGAAGTGAATACTTTCTCAAACATCAGAACTGACATAAATAAAATAAAAAAAACATTTTTCTGTAACCGTATAATAATAATATGATAATTATTAAATCAAAAGTAGTGAGTGACGTTATAATTATATTAGAGAAAGAGTTATAGTTAAAGAAAGTAAAAACTATTATAGTTAGAGGAAGTAAAAACATACATTACTTTTTCTCACAAGTGAAGTAAAGTAATATTATCCAACTTTAACTAGCCTGCCATCTAGCGGTAATATGTGAAACCAAGAAAGTGTTACAAAAAAAAATCTCTTTACAACTAACTACGAAAGAGATTATAAAAGGGAAAGGATTAGCTCAGTATGGTGAGCGACTGGACTCCCACGCGGAGGTCCTGGGTTCGAATCCAGTTGTGCTGCTCTTAGATTTTCTCTACAACCTCTACAGCTCACTGTTCGGAGGCCGGCAGTGTACTGAGAAGCCTTAGATGCTGACGCGCCTTAAATAATAATAATAATAAAATTAACAACGGAATTTGATGTTATACCAAGTACAGCATGTTATAGAGAGCGGGAGTATTTGACTAAATTAAAACGTTTTTGGTCGTTTACAAAGAATGTATATTATTTAAATAAACTAGGGGTACATTTTCGAGTACATAACGGTATAATTTAATAATAAATAGTTTAACATTTTTTTTATTCTAAAAAGTCCTTTTTAATTTATAATTATCCTGACTTTAAATAAATCATTATTATTTATCATTAAATAGTTTAATATTTTTATTAAAAATGATTATTTATTGTATCTTTTCATATTTTTATATTCATATAAGTTAAGAACCAAGAGGATGCAGAAAATATTTAATATTCAACATGTGGGTAAAGTATTTTTACACTCACATTCAAAACGCAACTGTAAAAAAGCATTACGGTACCCATTTTGATAAATAACAATTTTGCATGACAATGAATTGCCCTTAACCACCATACAGATATTTTATAATGGAACATAATACCTATTGAATTTACATTTCAGAGGGACCATGACGTCATAGCTCTCACCAGAACCCCTAAATATAATTTTCACAAGAAAATTATATAAAATAAAGATAATATACCCTTAATTAGTATTAAACAAAGTCTAAAGAAAATTGTTGGAACCTCTTCTTAGTAAATTGGGAAAATGAAAAGTCGAACCAGAAAGCACTAGGTTTTGAGCATAATCTTGTGCGGAAACTAAAACATAATTAATTTTCATTATGCTATAAAAGTGATGATTTATTAAATATCGCATACTAGTAACGCGAAAGTCCCGGGTTCGAGTCCAACAATGCTGCCCTTAGATTTTCTCTTCCTAGGAACATCAACAGCTCACTGTTCGGTGATGGACAGCGTTCCCTGTAACGAGAAAACACTGAGAAGGTTGCAGGCGCCAATGACCATAGATATTGACACGCCTTAAATGAAAAAACAGAATGGGCCAATTTGTTCATAAATCCTACACATGATGTTTGGTAGAGGCAAAATGGATTAGGATTTTTTTCGGTGGCATTTTTGAATTAATTTTTTCTTCTCCTAATAATTTTAGCAGTTTCCATTCTCTACGGTTCCAATGAATCTTTGAATACTGAAACTATCTTTCACCCAAATTATCCGCATGCCATTCAAAACTTAATTCGTGCACCGATCTTAAAAACATCAAAACTGATCTCCAATGATAAGTATTTTTTTTATTTTTATGTTTTTCTATTTTTGAACAAGAAACTTTGCTATTAAGTGAAATACATATTGTAAACAATTACAATACTAATTGAAAAATTTCTTAAAATCGGGAATAATTGCCTATAACTTATTTACCTATAATATCACGGGAATGATTATAATTTGTAAGGAGCTGTAAATTGTACATGGTCTTTATGATGTACCTGCAAGTTATTGAATGTGGCTTGCATTACAGACACCATCAAGCCTCAAAAATACCGTTTACAATTTAGAGGTAAACCTAATAACTCAGCACACCATTATAATCATTGTTTATTTTTTTCTGAAAATATTTCAAATAAAAATGATAGCGTTTTAGCGATAGGAAATATAGCATGTCAATCTAAAGAAACTCGTTGGAGTCGATGGCGAGAAATTTTGGAAAGCGTGTTCTGTAAAGTCAGATTTTTCGGTCAACAGATTTTCTCCAGAAATGGTATTCTAGCAATGCATTGAATGCATCTGAATTTTACCTGTGGTAGAACTATTCACTGCCCTCAAATGGTACTTCTGAGAAATGTATAACGCTGCAGCCCCCCCCCCCCCTAGTGAGAAGAAAACCCTCAAAAATAAATTTTCCTGTAAAAAGGTTACAAATAAAAGTGATAGGTAGTTGGAATGTTATTGGGTCTTTCTGAATCATCGCCAACATCCTGCCAGTAAGTACATTATTCACGTATTAGATGAGTGTAAAAATAATTTTAGTGTAGCCTCAGCACTTTCGAAATCAAAAGTTGCTACACTCTTCAATATTTTGAATTTTGACATATGAGAGAAGGAAGGATCAGCTGCCAAAGCGAAACAATCTCTCACGGAACTGAATGCACGGAATGCAACTGTAACAGCAAGAGAGCAAGAGAATCTCAACCACACTCTCGGACTGGAGTGGGAGAAGCTCTATAAATATAGCGACGGACAGTTACACAGTTAAACACAGTTAAAATCAGTTCAGTACATCAAATCGCTACGTGTCATTCTCACACCACTCTTTTACCTTAAACATTCATCCATTGTAAAGTCCAGGCAGTCTGTGTCTATTTATTAATATATCAGTTAACCAGTGTTAACCAAGTCTTCTTCTTAATTCATCAAACAAAACCAATTCTCTCCATCCAACAAATTCATTATACAACTGAAGAAGTAGTAAAATTCAAAATAGATGTGTTTGCAATGTTTTTGTAAAGAGTTTTTTTTATATAATTAAAATGATATAATTAATAATTTTAATTTAATTAAAATGATATAATTAATATTTTTAATTTAATTAAAATGATAAAATTAATAATATTTTTTGTTCTCAGTATAATAATCTGGCTATGGAAAAGTTCCATAAAATAAAAGCTCTTAATAAAAGAATTTCATAATAACTAGAGCTTTGTCATATAAAATTCAATTCAATTAAATTAGGACTGTTTAAAATCACAGTTTCATATTGTTTAAGCTTAAAATACTGGATTTTTCAACTGTCTTTATTTAATCACTTTGTTTATTTGTCTGTTTAAAAAAAAAAACGGGGAAAAAAATGATGTGGTGGTTTAGCTGGTATTTAATTTAGAATGGATAAACAACGAATATTATATTACAACTATGACTGCAATAGTGGCGGGTGTTGGTGTAGTAGTTATGAGCATGGACTAGTAACTGAATGATCTCCATTTCGAGACCCACTTAAACCTGCTAAATTTTTATATTCGTTTAAAAAATATTACTGGTAAAGTAGGTGCGTCCGCTTCCGTCTACGCCACCTAATTTGGTAGTTGGACATGCTAAGCCTGCCTGAAAAAATTTACTAAACTGATACGACCATTAACAATAAAGTTGCGAAAGAAAACGAAAAGGCAGAGAGCGGGTGTTTAGTCTCTATTTGCCGTGAGCATTGCTCAAAATGTGTAATATTCTTAGAATAATTTGAGAACTAGATTCGTCTGAATGAATCATGTTATATTTCCAGCGTATTGTTGGAAATAAGTTTATTATAAAATTATAATAAAATCTCAAAAATATGGCGGTAAGTCTTGACTGAAGAAATAACAGTGAGTGGAAGTAAAAAGTACGTCTGGTAATACATTTTGAAAAATTGAAGATTGTAGAATTCATTTGTTGAATAAAATAAAAAATAAAAAAAAATCTTGCGTGAAATCCTCACACGACATTCTCTTAATCCTCTACATACAGTTATATATAAAATGAAAAATTTACTTTAATTATATAATTTTGCTCAAATTTCCAAACATAAATATACAGATGCCATCCTACCAACAGAGGCACCTACAGAATGATAATATTGTAGGGAGCCAATAACGCATAAACTTATTTGAATTTTAACGTCTCTGGTGTGTGGAAATTCAAAGCAGTTCATTTATGCAATTCTTTTATAGTTTGTGTACCCAATTAGTACACAATGTCTAGCTGTTTATGTTGGACAAACTTCACAATACTTAAAAAATAGAATGTACCAACATGAATACGACTGCAGAAATAAAAAAGACAATGACAACATTACAGCACTGACAAAACATTTTAGGGAAGATAATCATAAATTTGATTTTTCTAAAACAAAAATATTAGCAAAAGAAACTAACAGGAAAAAAAGAAATATATTAGAAATGATATTATATATGAGGTGCAAGGGAGAATGGGTGAGAACCTTCCGGGGGGGATCACACTAGGATTGAGGACAAAATTTGGCGAGTAAACCGATTCTTGCTATCCAAACTTGATGAGGCGGGCAAGAAATGGGGATTTGAGAGAGATTATGAGATTACGATTGGCAGTATAGGAGATGATAACCTTACGAGGCCAACGGAGTCGGGCAGCGGCATTATTCGTTGCTATTCAGATGGCTCTAGGCAGGAGGGTACTGGCCTGTCGGGGGCGGGAGCCTGGTTTCAGGAACTGGATAAAGAGAGTTCGGTGGCCTTGGGTGGCTTGGCCACTGTTTTTCAGTCTGAGGTGGTTGGCATCATTGAATGCTGCCACCTGGTGGGGGAGTGGCAGGGAGAGTTCAAGGAAGTGCGGACCGCACTAAGGGCTTTGAGTAAGCCTTGGTGGAGTTCGAAATTAGTGGGAGAATGTCGGAGGAAGCTCAACGCTTTGGCTCGGAGGGGTAAGGTGCATCTCTATTGGATACCCGGACATGCGGGAATAGAGGGCAATGAGAGGGCGGATCGGCTGGCCAGGGAGGGATCATCATTACCATTTTGTGGTCCTGAACCAGCCCTGTTTGTTACAAAGACGTTTCGCGACAAACAGATTAGACTTTGGGAGACGAGAGCTTTGGAGAAACGCTGGGGGGACACGCAGGGTGCCTCCAAGCTAAAAGATTTATAAAGGCAAGCAAGCAGGGAATTTTGGAGTATCTCCTGTCTCTTAGTAGGACGGGTTTGAGAACCTTGGTAGGAATAGTGACTGGACACTTGGGTGTCCAGCCACTTGTTTAACATAGGAAAGACGCGGAGTCCCATTTGTCAGAACTGTGATGACGGAGTTAGGGAAACAGTGTATCACTACTTATGTCAGTGTCCCCGTTTCGCTGGAACTAGGTTTCGTATATTTGGGAACTAGGTTTCGTATATTCTAAACTCCTCTCGCAGGATTGTCTAGGCGAGTTGGAGTTTAGGGATATCTTGAGATATTGTAGATTAACCGGCAAGTTACCGGGGGAGACTAATTAAGGGGTTACGGGGGGTATCGGGGGGATAAGAGCCATATAGGCTTAGGTCCCGCGCCTTTGGGCACCCGTTTCCGATAATAATAATATATGAAAAGAAATAAATTTTCGGTTAATTTTCGTAATGATACCATGAAATTATGCACGGTGTATAACCGTTTTTTTCAAAACATGACCTTCTTCTAGAATTCCCTTTCACCTACCCCACCCCTAAAAATTTCCTCTAATCCCTTTCACTTGCCTGTTTAACCCACTTTCATTTCTGTAGATGATTTAAGACAAAGCACTAGTAACTTTTAATTTTCCTTTATTATATTTCTGCGATGTAACAAATGTGTAAGTTTAAAATTTCTTTCTCCACATTTTCACGACTTTCTACATGTAAGTTTAATATTTTTTTAAAAAAATGTTTTTTTTTTTTCTTTTGTTTGTTTTTGTTATTATTCTACATTTTACAGTATTATTAATGCATTGTGGTTCCTCATTGAATTGTTTTTTAGATTAAAGCCTTGATAAAGACAAGAAATTCTGTCGAAACGTTGGCATAATTGAATGTTTTTTCTAGGCCGATCCTTCACCAAATTTTTTCATAACTTCACTTGATGTTTTTTTTTTTTTTTTACATTTTCCGCAATTTTCTTAAAAATCCGTCAAATGATTTTTTTTTTAAAAGTTCATACACTATTGTACACACATAAATCCCTAACTTTTTTTATTTTCAAATATTTTCTTTTAAGAAAGCTGTTTTTGGGAAAGTTCTGGGTGAGGGGTGGCAGAAAAAAGGGTACGCTTTCCTCTAGAAAAAGTTTCATTTCAGTATGATGTGTGGTTGCTTTTTTTTTCTTTCTTTTTTCCTATGCCATGACATCGGCTGCTTAGCCATTCTACGTCGCGCAGCTCAATACAGATAGGCTATGCTGGCGACTGATGTTGTTACGTGTTGTTGGACATCCAATGGGCACGAGAAAACAATCACGGACGCCCTACATCACCACCTTTGTGACTGTGTGGTTGCTTCCATCTATATAATTTAAAAGTACAATAAATGTGTTGCTAGAATTTCAAATATGTCTGCTTTTTAAAATTAATAAAATGGGAAGAAAATTATGAAATGATTTAGTTGGTTTAGTTAACTAGCTGAAAGCGCGTCTTTATTGAATTGGTTTTTGAATTTTTTCTGGAAGCCTGTCTGATTAGTTAAACTTTAAACTGCAGCCACAAGCTTTTTGGGATGGGGCAGAGTATTGGGTTGGTCTAACTCCTACTATCTTTTTTTTTACGTCGACCCCAACTAAACAATCGTAAATATTGAAATTTTTTGTTATGAAGAAATTTTAGTGAGGATTGGGGTCAAGAAAGAAACATCAATTATGCCAACGTTTCGACAGAGTTTCCTGTCTCTTTATCAAGGCTTTATTATATAGATAGTTGTATAGTGTCGTGAAGATGTGGAGAAAGAATTTTTAAACATACACATTAGTTATATTACAGAAACATAAAAAAGAAATTTTTTTTTTTTTTTATATATAGATGATGTAGTGGAAGGACGAAATAAAAAAATAATTGTAGAAGAAACAAAGAGAAGAGATATTAAAAAGACAGACGAGTGCTACAAATCAAGGTGAAAGCATCAGACCAGTATCCTATACCAGTATCAAGTTATAAGTTAAAACATAAGAGTTTGGCATTTAATCTAGATTAATTAATTGATTTATACTTAATCGCTGTGATATTATAAAGCTATTTAAATACAGTTAGAAAATATATTTATTTTATAATCAGTGGTGCTTTCTTGATTATATTCTTATATTCTATCTCAAACAAACACAAGCCCTTTTCGCTAAAACGCTCACGCCACAAGCTACCTACACATCATCCACGCCAATACATTACATTGTGCCAGCAGTTTGGGATATTTTCAACCAGAATCCACAAATTAAAAGTACGTACAATTTTCAATTTCATAATTAGACAAATTATCCATAGATAATTTGATTGTTTTTAATTATTTTCTCAGCGGAAATAATATTTTTATTAAATATTTCCCATTATTGAATTTCTAGTGAATTTCATTTTTAAATTTTTGTAATTGTACCACTTGTACCTCAATCCCTTGTGAATTTTGAATTTATGAGTGTACTTAATAGATCCCAAATTATAAAGATATTACGCGATAATAACCTTTCTGTTGGAGGCAATTTACTCCAATGACGTAGACGTCTTGAAAAATATAATCTTTCCCCAAGTAATTCATCCATTTCAAAAATGTATAAGATTAATGGACAAGATATGGGCATCGACGCTGCTGTAGAATATTTACTTGCTCAGCAGCAATTAGCAAATCCTCCAATTAACAATCAACCTAGTCCCTTGAGAAATTTGCAATTAATTAATAGTTTACCCACTTTCGATGGCGAAAATTCAGCCAAAGTGTCCTATTTCCTAGACCAAATTAGCCATTGTGCTAGTCTTTCTGGCTGGGGCGACGCTGCTAAATTAGAAATATTAGCACTTAGGCTCTCAAGTTCTGCAAAAATATTTTACGACACCCAGAAAGCCGAATTACAACGCCAGGGTACAAATATAACGTATCCTCTAATTTCCGAGCGACTTCTAGCCCGATTTCGTAAAGAGAAACACCCCTAGTCCTCTTACAACAGATGACTAATATTCAGTCCCTACGCACTGAGTCTTCTGAAACCTTCGAACCTTCGCGGATAGGATTAGACACATCCAATCCGCCATTATTTAAAAGCACAAGCTAACCCACTCGAGGACTTACAAACAATTTTAGATAAACTGGCCACTGATGCGTTCCTGAAGTCACTTCCTCAACCGCTTCGTAATGAGGTACGAACGAAGCTACCTCAAAAATTAGATGAAGCACTTTCCTATGCCAATGCCCTAAAAGAAGTTCAGGCTTCTGAAACAAACCCTACAGTTTTCGCTGTGACTTCGAAAACTTCCAATTCTCGTACACCCCGATCTCCTTGTCGTTTCTGTGGACAAATGCATTTCCACAGAGAATGCCCGCATCGAAATAAAGGTCAGAAGCCAACATTAAAACCAACTTCACTCGTAGAGTTTTTAATCTAATAAAGAACAGGCCATGCCGCCATTGTTCCGGTCCACATTTTGACGTGGACTGCACCAACAGATTCAGACCAAAACCTCGTACTAACTTTGGCAAAATGCCTAATAATTTTAATATTCCAAAAAATATCTATCGTAGGGTATATAGTATAAAAATACTATATATCGTAGGGTCTATCGTTATAATAATAATAATAATAGTAGTCAATATTATACTAACAATCATAATCCTCGAGTTGATTTAAATAATTCACGATTTAACTCTTATTCAGATAGACCCCAGTATAGTCATAATAATAATAATGGTAACGAAACTAGCAATCACCTCCAAAATAGGCCCACTTGCCAATTTTGTTCACAATTTGGACATACGGCTCGAAATTGTTTCCAAATACAGCCCAAAACGAGTTAGCCCTCAGTCGCTTTCTCGACTAATATTACGATCTGATATTATGACCATGGCTGTCACACCTGCTTCCATCAGTCCTGAATAACCAGGTAATACCTAATTATGGCATCTCGTCCCTCATTTGCATGCGGACAGTGCCAAACATTCCAAATTTTTCTGGCGAATTCATAGCTCGCAATTAAAAGGCAATTTCCAATTAATACTTGTAGAAATTTTCTTACAGGGCAATCATTAATTTGCGCACCGTATCTAACGCTTAATAAATTCAACACTCAATTTTCAAATAGTACTCAAACGCACCAATTTAGTACTAATCGCTATGTTCACTAAAATCCCTAGTAACTAGCCACAAAATTTCTGTGCCACCTCGCGCACACAATGCATAACACTTGAAATAACATACTTGACATAATCTCTGGAAATAATTCTCAATATATCACACTTCTTAACTTTACTCACTACACCACATGTAAATGTTATATACAAGTATTTTGTTAGTCTTAAAACAAAAATGTGTAAAGTGTATTGATATTTTTACTTTAGTTGTTGCAATAATGGACATATTATTTTTGTTTCAGCACTGAGAACTCTCGTATCACTAGTTATTCGACCATGTGACATTGCAATTATTGCATTGTATCTTTCGTTATTTTTAAATAATCATTTACAATTTATTTTATTTTCCAGAAATCAAGATGACCAAGTGAATTCGTAGTTACTTTTGATGAGATGATATTAATATTTTTTTTATATATAGTATTTACCTAATTAATATTTTTTTCAGTTCACTTTAAAAGAAAATTAAATAATTTGTATTATTCTTGTACTTGTCTGTCATTTGTATTTTAATGTTATATTTTTATAATACTTAATTGTTTTCTTGTATTGTTCAAGGTTATATTCAACTCATCTAGAAAACGCAAAACAGTTGAAAGAACTCATAGCTATAGAAACGGCCGAAATACTTGCACATACCCCTCAAGCTAGATCTCTTTACCTCTTAGCTTTAATAATTTTTACACTAATATTTGTTGAAATTATTGCATACATATCTATAATATTTTTATGCTGTAACAATTTAAATTTGTTTAACCTCTCTTTTACAGATCCAAGAATCTTCGTCGACTGCACCATTGCATGTGCATGAATGTTATTGCATGCGCATGAATTTAATTGCATGAAAACTGCATGATTAGTTTTAAGAAATTGACATTATCAATAATGTATTTATGTATAATTCTGTATGATCATTTTCAGATACACAAGATTTCACCAAAGGAAAAGATCTTCATCTTCTCATACCCTTTGCAATCGCATATCCTTCCTTATCCTTGCTCGCTTATTAAATATATATATTTTTTTAAATATTTTGTGTATTTATGTGTTAATTATTTTTGAATTACTTAAGAGTTTTTTTTTGTTCATATAGAGTTAATTCAAGAAAGTACATACACACCACCCGTACCGACTTGTCTACATTGATCGCCTTGTCTACCCTTGCCAGATACACCTTCATCAGCAACACTCTCACTCGCCAAGCAGTGTTCGCCTATCAGCCTACCACCACAGCAACGCTCACCCACTCACGCAGCGTTCGCTCGAGTAGAAGACATTCAAACACCACAGCAACGCTCACACCTTCAAGCAGCGTTTGCTCCAGAAGAAGATGACTGCACCCTACAACACACGGCCAGCTTGCAGAGATTACACACACGCCTCTCGATAACTTCCAAGCCTCTACAACTCCAGATTATCTCCCAAATTTTTCGTGCCGAAAAATTTCTCCAGGAGGGGGGATAATGTAGTGGAAGGACGAAATAAAAAAATAATAGTTTTTAAAAATAATTTAGAATATTTTATAATTATCTCAAATTAAGAAAAAGATTGACATTCCATTGCAAAAGGGCTAGCCAGGTATACAAGTCCAGTTACTGGTACGGTACAAGAACAATTATGGCATTGTATTACCCCCTTCTCCTCACAGGGGAGGTATTGAAGAAACAAAGAGAAGAGATATTAAAAAGAAAGACGAGTGCTAAAAATCAAGGTGAAAGCATCAGACCAGTATCCTATACCAGCATCAAGTTATAAGTTAAAACATAAGAGTTTGGCATTTAATCTAGATTAATTAATTGATTTATACTTAATCGCTGTGATATTATAAAGCTATTTAAATTCAGTTAGAAAATATATTTATTTTATAATCAGTGGTGCTTTCTTGATTATATTCTTATATTCTATCTCAAACAAACACAAGCCCTTTTCGCTAAAACGCTCATGCCACAAACTACCTAAACACACATCAAACATCACCAATCACATTACAATGATTTGAGTCAAGTAATCAATAACTTTTAATTTTCTTTTTTATGTTTCTGTGATGTAACAAATGTGTATGTTTAAAAATTCTTTCACCACATCTTCACGACTATCTATATATTAAAGCCTTGATAAAAATAGGAAACTCTGATTAATAAGGATTGTGAGATTCGGTCTTTCTTTTTTTAAAAATGTAAAAAAAAAAAACTTAAATTTTTGCCAACGTTTCGACAAATAATATTGTCTTTATCAAGGTACAAAAATAAGAAATTTTAAAAAATCTTCTCTGTTTTGTTGAAATCATCTTTTTATTTTTCTTAAAATATCCATAAGTTAACGTTGTCATGTTTTGAAGATTTTTTTTAACATTTTTTATTTTTATGCCTTGATAAAGACAATATTATTTGTCGAAACGTTGGCAAAAATTTAAGTTTTTTTTTATATTTTTTTTGGAAAAAAAAAGACCGAATCTCACCAATCCTTATCCATCATTTAAGAACAGTCGAGAAGAATCTTCCATTATAGGAAACTCTGTACAAAAAACGTTGGCATTATTGAATGTTTCTTTCTTGACCGATCCTCACCAAATTTCTTCATAACATAATTCATTATCAACGGTCAACAAGTACTATTATATTAAAATTTTGTCAATTAAATTGTAGAGATAGCCGAATATGTGTGTACGTGTGTATGTGTGTGTGTGTGTGTGTGTGTGTGTGTTTTAGATTAGATATTTCTTGCTGAATAGACCTTATATAATTTCCTGGAAACTCAATATCGCAAATCTGACACGAGATTAATCCTCTTTCAGCAGTAAAGGAATATAAAAAGGACTTAAATGTGTGTGGGAGGTATATATAAACTTTAATATGAAATGAGGGGAAGATTTCCAATCAGAAAGCATATTGCACATTAGATTATGTTTATTATTACCTTTTTATATTTATAGTTACTTTATAATTATATTTATATACATACATAATATACTTCTACTTCAATAAACTGAGATTATTTCTGGGATTTTATATACTATTTTAAATGAAGTCTATTTGAATATTGCAACTCCTGTTTTCCTTTAATTCCTAAATATTGAACTTTTGTAGGAATAAATTATTTTACAACCAATATAACATTACTTTAGTTTTGTTATCTCATCAATTTTTATGCAAAGCCATCTTCTAAAGATTTCTGCGCTTTTAGTAAAGTTGCGAATGGTGTAACATTTTTTTTTTTTTTTGGGGGGTGGTGAAATGCATTTACGCACGCCGTGCCGGACTCCCGGAGACTACCGGCTAAAACACCCCCCTCTGCTTGGACCTAGCCTGGATTCGCCGATTCCAGCACTACATCAGGCTAGGCCTCTGTCCTATCCCCCTAGGGGTTCCTCTTTTCCAACTCCTCCAGATCCTGCTTCTTTTTGATAAGAATTCCCCTCACGTATGCCGCGGTGTGACGCCAGCAGGTCTCACTGGATAGCATCGTCTTTACCAGCGTGTCTGGAGTCTGCCGTCCTATCACCTCCTCCAGGTCCCACCTCGAACGCTGCCACCGGTCACACGCAAAAAAGGTGTGCGAGGCATCATCTTTACACCCCGGGCAATAGAGGCACTCCTCCTCCTCAGCCTTCCCCATCCTCTTCAGGTACGCCCTGAAGTATCCATGACCGCTCAGGAGTTGCGTGAGATAGAAGTCTACCTCACCGTGCGGCCTTCTCACCCATTCCTCAACTCCCTTAATCAGCCTGGCTGTCCATCGACCCCGATGATCGTCCTCCCAGGAAGCCTGCCAATTTTGGAAGGTTCAATGGTGTAACATTAACTGACTAAAAAATTATATTATTTGTTTAGATTTATATATTTTTAAAAATACACTAATATTTAATGTAACACAATCTGGATTGTAGTTAGTTATTTAACATCACTAAAATCTATGTAAATGTAAACACACACACACACACACACATAATATACGCGCACAAAAAGCTTCGCTCCGGAGTGCATAACTGTGAAACAATGCAATAATATTTATCGATAGTAACACAGTACTGACGTATAGAACAAAAATGTTTATTGTTTTTTTTTTTTTGAAGATACGATACAGCATGAGAGAAATGTTATAAAACACATTTATTTGTACAACTTGGCTACAATTACAACACATTTCCAGATAGCGTGAGGACGGACGGTGGCTATTTGGAAAGGAAACAGGTTGGCTAGTGGCCAACGAGCAACATCAAGTTCTGGTTGTGGAATGATGGTTTGTTTGGATGAGAAATACCTTATTTAAAGAGCCACTCGTGATTTTGATTTCCTTGCTATCTAAACTGACTGATTTTTCTCTCATTTTTTTTAATTTTTTTGGAATTGTATAACATTTACAAATAATGAAATTAAGGATTTCTTTTTTCTTTTTTTTTTTAATTTCATAAACTCTAAAATACATACTTGCATGCACCACTTGACAAAAATTATATTTAAAGATGGCATGATTTTTTAAGATCTGTGTAAAATTTATTAAAAATAATAATATATGAATTTTTACTGTTTATTATAAGTGACATAATAAATATCTGTTACTTCCAATTTGTTACTATAAATCTTTCTAAAACATGTTCTTGACCAAGGTACAAAACACGATAATAAAGTTTCAAAGCTAATGTTGGTTTCAAAACTAATTTATAACAATTTTCAAAATATTTATCCGCCTTATATTTTTCCATGTATGTGATTTGTTACGATTTTTCATCTAGCACGTACGCCAATCCAATCGAAATAGAGGCGAAACAAACTAGTAACATTTTTTTGCATATTTGACATTCTTATGAATAAATTTTTGGCCGAAATATATTATATTGCCATGTAAAAATCAATGAAGTGGTAAAAAAGAATATGTGCCAATTGATTGAACTCTCCAAGGAAATTCCAACTGTTTAGTGACGGCAAATAAAGATGTAGAAAATAGTTTTAAGGCAGCTCAATGACAGCAAGTCCATGTGAGCACATTCCTTGATAAAATATCTGAACAATATAAAACAAACAAACAATAAACTTAAAGAAAATATTTTGTGCATTATTCAGAAATCTGAGGTCCTCCCGAAGTCCAATTATGATTTCTTTTTTTAAATAAATATTACAAAATATATGGCCATTTTGTGCGAATAAACCGGTCGCGCGCATTCACACACTTGGTATAAAAGAATTAACTAATAACTAATGGCTAAAGATTTAATTAATATCCGAAGATCAGCGTTCAAAGATCTGCTTTCAAAGGCTCGTTCAATCTGATATTTACTTGTGGAGTTATTTTTAATTCTGCTTATAATTTAAATTTTTGTTCTATATCATTTTTTATTTTGATTTTTTTTTGCGTAATAATATTAAAAGTTATATTGTAATTTTTTTTTTTTCAAATTAGTACTATTTTTTAGATTCGACACTGTATTGATAAAAAGATAATTTAAAATCTTGCTTGGCCTTAAGAAATTATCATTTTTCCCGGATGACGTTTGTAATATTAACAAAAACATGCATGACTTTATTTTATGACAACTAATACAATAATAAATTATTGAGAAATTTTCTTTAAACATACAATTTGTACTCAAAGTTTAATTGTCCCACATAATATCAAAGGTTTATGTAATAGGATCCCTCTCTTCGGATCCTATTACATCAATCGGTTTGAAAAGGAGAGAAGTTGGATGAGATAGATAAATAAACTAGAAGTAAAACTGAACACTGTATAATAGAAAAGTAGCACAAACTGCCTGGACTTTATACTAAAATATATAAAATGGTAGTGAAAGGTAAAGAGAAAGGTTGATGACGCGTTGTGACTGCTCTATGAACTCTGTTGCAAGACTGTCCGTAGACTCCCTCCTATGGCTGAGACAGCTGTATTTAAACAGTTTCTCCCACTCTAGTCTGGCCTAAACTAGAGAGTGATACTGTCTCTCTCTCTCTGTTTTGGATCCCTCTCTTCGGATCCTATTATTATAGTTCATATACACCTGTCTAAGGGATTGAGGTCTAGCTTTCCTAAGAGCCAATTTGCAGCACTAATAAACACAGGAAGTCCATAAGTCCGTGGGTAGAAGACCTCGCTTTGTGGCACATGCTGTTTCTTGATGAAACTCCCATCGAGAATTTGTAAAATAAAAAACGCTTCGATTACAGAGCGTTCTAAAATATCCTCTTGATTCTTCGCGCAAATTTTTATACCTATTACTCCTAAAAGCTCAGTTCCACCAAACCATTACGGAATTAGGATGATGCTCTCATTCAAATATACCAATCACTTCCCTTGCTTCTCTAAAGCTGTTTGATTATATTCATTAATTTGGCTATTAGATTTCCCCTCTATGCTGGGATTTTTTTTTTCGTCAGTAAACAAAATTTGTCTGAGAAGACTGTTTGTGTAACGCTGCAACAGAACTTTAGATCTGTCCTGTCTAATTTCCTTTAAAGCAGGTATATGTGTCTAACTTGTGATTCTCTGATAAGTACTCATCCTCAAGTCGCTTATAATCAATCACTCTTAAAACAGACTTTTCCCAGATCTACGGCCCGTGTCGCGAGGCGTGATTTTTTTTTGTTTGTTTCCTAAGAGATTCGGGCTACCATAGCTTCACTCCCGTTTTCTGTACAAACTATACGAGAATGCCCTTGTAATGGGACCAGTCGTTGAAAGAAAGGTTCTCGCTGAACCTCGTAGAGGTTAATAACCAGAGGAGATGTTTTAAAAATTTAAGTAGCTGATTTGTTTTGTGCTCGCCACCTAGCGAAGAGCTACGGCAACAGGAGAAACTCAAGTTAGTGTTTCACAACAATTCTTTTTTGTTTATTTTTTTTTTACCGTGAGGTTATTGTATATTTTAAAAATATTTATAGAAGAAATTGGATGCTTTACAAAAGGAAAGTAATGTAAACTTTGGAAACAACATTTCAATCCTTTAACTCTAAATGGACTTTATCTGAAACAGGTCTAGGAAAAAATAAAAAAAAAAAAGGTATAAATACAAAATGTAAATTTTGTCTACTATCTGTTACATTTCTCAACTTGTTCTTTTATTATCAGGCTAGCGTTTCTTTCGCTTAAACTTTCATTACTCATAATATATTCTCTTTACAAAAAAAAAATTCAACTTTTTGTTCACTTCTTTCAATTCAGCACTAAATTACAAGAATAAACAATGAACATCTCTTAAAAATGTTCTTAGTTCTTCACATATTTTCTGAAATGTATGCCATAATGATTTCATACCCCAAGACAATTTTTTTTTTTTTTTATCTAAATTCAATTGAAAATGTTCAACAAACACAAGATCTACAAAGTTTGAAACCTTAGGACACATTTAGTTTATTCTTAATATAGTTATACTGATTGTGTACCATGAACCAGCACTTAAGGGTATAGTCTAATGGCACAGCCTTTTCGCAACCAATCAGTAAAATTTATAAATAAAAATCATGGGACCACATATATGTACTTGTAATTAAAAGAAAATAGTACTCTAGACGTTTTTCAACAAATTCTAACTAATAAAAATTCATTAATAATTTAGAGTAATGCATTTTTCCTTATTTTAAGATACAAAGGTCCATTCAATTAGTAACGAGACAAATCGCTGTAGCTCAAAACGATTTATTTAATCAATACAAATCTTTGGCTACTTTTCAACATAGCCCCCAGCAACATTTATACACTTGTCCCATCATCGTTTTTCTAATTTGTGTTTGTTTCTGGCATAATTCTTTAGGTTGATTTCCACTTTAGGTTGAAGCCACTTTTGCACCTGATTTTTAACTTCTTCATTGGACCGAAAATGTTTCCCACTTAAAGCCTCTTTACGGGGGTCCAAACAAATAGAAGTCCGATGGGACGAGGTCGGGGCTGTAGGGGGATGTAGACGGATTGCCCACCTCTCTTTTTCACCCCACTCAAGTGTTTCTTTCTTGAGTTAACTTTTCCGAGTATGGGCGCGCGTTGTCATGAAGCAAATTCACGCCTTTAGTCAAGAGTCCTGGACGTTACGTTCGAATGGCAGGCCTTACTCCGTTTGTGAGCATATGACTGTAATATTGGCTGTTGATAGTAATACGCCTGTGTTCCTGGATTAACGCGTTAATGCGAGATTCAAGGAAGTTGCAACTTCTACCGGTCGTCCACTTCGTAGCTCGTCACAGACACTTTTAAACTGTTTTACCCATTTGTAAACGTTCGAACGGTTCAAACAATTATCCCCTTTCACTTTCAACATTCTTTCATGGATTTCACTACCTTTGATACCCTCTGCAACTAAAAATCTAATCACTGAGCGTTGTTCTTCCGAGGTACAATGCTCGAGCGGATTCGCCATTGTTAACTGTATACATTTGAGGTTATGCTTACCAAATACTCTCGAACAGATGATGAGAAACTAAATACAAGGATGCCAAATTGACGCACTGAAACTAGTGTATTGATTAACCATTTCTGAGCTACTATCGATTTGTCTCGTTATTTATTGAATGACCATCATACCACATATAAGATAAATTTAAATGAAATGTTTGTATTTTTTGATAATCAAATTTACATATACTAAAACAGCTTAATCCTTATAGGCTATAATACTACGGTTTCCAACAAGTCTCTTTTCATGAGAATATGTTCTGCTTTTTAACAAAATTATTTTTGTTCATTTTTGTTTTTTTTAAACATATTGTCAAAATATTCTCTTTTTTGATTTAGCCGACTTTTAAATATTTTGTTATATAAAAACTCGGTGCATACACATAAAGCTGAAATTGGCACGCGATCGTCAATTATTTCATTCGTCTCGTTTTACTACCCCTACTTATCTATCAGTACACATATTACGACTTATTTTTGATAGTTACATGATTCATTCAGTCTAGTTGGCTAACAGCCGCCGCTCCGGTAATGTTTATGGTTTTTGTGACTCTATTCTCATCCACTTCCTCGGTAAATTCCAATAACAAACGTTAATCTGACATGTAAATAAAAAAGTAAGTAATTTTCACGTCATAATAATAGCAATATTATTATAAAATCGAGTTAATGGCTTTGATTTTTTTAAATTTAATTTTTGCTCTGAAATGAGTGAGCAGAAGTGTTTGTTTACTGAAGAACTACGAGCTAAGTTTAAATGTTTTAAACAATCACCAAATTCAAATTCGGAGGCAATATGCACGGTTTGTAATACATCATTTTCATCGGTATGTGTAATTTTTTTACTAAAAATATTCACCTCTGGATTACAAAGTATCAACTTTTGAAGTGTAGTAAATATTTTATTTGTCCAAAACGGGTAATAAATAGGAACACTTTAAAGTAAATACTATATCTTTAATTTCTATAACTCGACAACACAACACTAATCTAGCTACACGTAGACTCTAACACAACTGTGCTTAACTAATGGCCGACCTTATTCACTACTCATCAACAGTTAGTTCTCCATCGATCTATCTTACTCTATAATCGATAAACAGTCGATGCAAGAAGACTAACCCCTCGATATGTTCCCCTAATATTACCACAACTCGGCCAACCTGACTAAGTGATTGACCCAATCACTGACAAACTGTATTGAGCCTTTAAATTTGCCTTCAATGCTTACAACACACTTACTGACTAATACCTAAAACTACTAATAATAAATTACTGTATTAAATATTAGAAGTAACATAACAAAATTTTCTAAAGTTCATTATTAATAATTTAGCTTGTATTTTTTTTTTCTAGAACATATCAATGAAACATAGTAGTTACCACAGTAAAAACAAATCTAAATCTATTACTACAAATGAGTACTCTAGAAAAACTTCCTTTATCAATGAAATGAAAGTATGCTCAATAAACTAATTTCTAAAACATAACAGTTGGCATAAGGCATAATAGCGTAATATATAACTTAAAATGATTTTGCATAGAAAATACATAATTGCAGGATCAAAAGAGAATCCCTTTATCAATGAAATGACAACATAAACATAATCAATAAACTACCTTCTAAAACATAATAGTTGGCATAAGGCATAATAACATAATATATAACTTAAAATGATTCTGCATAGAAAATACATAATTGCAGGATCAAAAGAAAATCCCTTTATCAATGAAATGACAACATAAACATAATCAATAAACTACCTTTTAAAACATAATAGTTGACATAAGGCCTATAACTTGAAATTATTCTACATAGAAAATACATAATTACATGTTTTTTGTTTTGTTTTTCACCACCATGGGAAACACACTCCCAACATCTGAATAATTGTCCACATCACTTTCAAATCACGTAACCGTTTTTCGAGCCACGTAGTTCCCTCTTAAGAATGATTTTGCTGCAACCAATATAGCTATGGTGTTTAAATGTCATTAAAATAACGGTTCTTTAAAAAAATCATAAAATAAAATAAGACCAATGAGAGTAATTTAGAAGAATATTTTATCAATAATCTATTCATAAAATACGTTTTCAACATTTATGCCTAATGAATGAAGAAAATGTGTATTTCGCTAAGTCGCTAACCATGGTTTCATATTTTGGGAGAACAGACACCTTTGTAAGGAATCTGAGACACTTGGAAGCCCTCGACATCCTCTACATAATATCGATCATTTCCTAGCACTCTTTTCACGACATAAGGACCGCGGTATTTAGGCAATAATTTTTTATTCACACCTGGTGTTACATCGAAGTTCTTAATCATAATGTAATCGCCAGCATTATATTTGGTTGGAGGTTTATGGCTTTGATCATAACGTAGCTTATTATAATGAGCCAGCTTTTCATTTTTTGCTGCAGCCTTTTCTCTAATAGTTAATAAGTCTCTATCATTATCCGTGTCCTCTCCGAGGCAGTATTTTAATTCATCTTTATCAGGCCCTCTTTGATTCACTCCGAATAGCAGTTTCGCAGGAGTTTCCCCAGTTGACCGATTTACCGCGTTATTCAATGCATACTCTGCTTCATACATAACTTTATCCCACGAATCCGGGCTCGAGGATAATTTCGAAAGTATTGGTGTCAGGGTTCTATTTATCCGCTCTATTTGACCATTAGCTTGCGGAGTTGCAGTAGCTATCATCACGTGTTTAACACCCTCTTTTTCTAAAAATATCTTAAACTTCTCTGATGCAAAGGACTTACCCCTATCCGAAATGATACATTTCTTTGGTTTACTATAATTCCGGAAATATGAAATTAGATGTTTTATAATCTCATCGCTATTGGTTGTTCTAGTAGGGTACAATTTAACAAATCTGCTGAATGTATCAATTATTTCCAGGATAAATTTATTTTTCCGTGGAGTTTTTTCTAAAAGTCCGTAATGATCAATATGAATCACCTTAAAGGGTTCCGTTCCCTTTTCAATACAATGAAGCTCTCCCTCGATCCTATTTGGAAATGGAGAATATGTAATACACTTTAGACAATTACTAATATATTCGCGAATTTTGGGTTTAGCATCGGGAAACCAATAAATTTGTTTTAGATGTTCATAAGTTCGGTCTACCCCACTATGTCCTAAGTCATCGTGACATGTCCTTATAACCTGGCTTTCCATAGACTTCGGGACATAAAATAATAACCGGTTCTTCCCTTTCCTGTAAACTAACCCATTATAAAGTTCGAACTGCTTATCCTCGGCCTTCTCTAAGCGATCTCTAATTTGGCAAATTTCTTCATCTTTGTCTTGGACTAAAGATAAATTTCGTTCGAAACTATTTTCGTCAATGACTAATATATTATGGGCACGACTGAAAGCATCGGCATGTTTCATGCGTGAACTTGGTCTGTGTTCTAGCACATAGTCATAATTTCTTAAAATTAGTGACCACCTTAAAATTCTAGGATTAATTTCTTTCCTTTCTAAGGTCAGCTTAAGACTATTACAATCCATAACGATTTTGAATTTTATACCTTGCAGGTAAATTCGAAAACGTTCGACCGAATAAACTACTGCAGCAGCTTCAAGTTCGAAACTATGATATTTCGATTCTGCCTGAGACGCTCTCTTGCTATAATAGCAGATGGGATGGAATTTTCCATCCGCCTGCTTTTGTAACAAAATTGCACCAAAACCTATAGAGCTTGCGTCGCAATGCAATTCAGTTTCAGCGGAAGGAGAATAAATACAAAGTACTGGTTCCGAGGCCAAATAAGACTTTAGAGATTCAAAACTAGCTAATTCTTTGCATCCGAATCTGTATTCAGACTTTGTTTTTAATACATCATGTAAAGGTTTGGCGATGATTGCAAAATTACAAATGAACTTGCGGAAATAAGACATTAGTCCCAGAAAACTATGAAGTTCCCGAAAATTTCGGGGCAATGGATAATCGGTAACCGCAGAAATATTTTCCGGAGTCGGACGAATCCCTGAGGCATTGATTCGGTATCCTAAATAATCAATTTCTTCACTAAGAAATTCACATTTACATCATTTCAAATCTAGTTTATTTAAAATCATTGTGTTCAAGACGGATCTTAATATACTCAGGTTTTCCTCTACTGTTTCAGTAGCAATCAAAATATCGTCTAAATAAATTAGTATTTCGTTATTTTCAAGGTGTTTTTGAAATGCCGAATGGATAAAGCGCATAAAGAAGCTAGGCCCATTCGATAAGCCAAAAGGCATCCTGACATATTCGAATTGGCCTATGAAAGTAACGAAAGAAGTAAACTGGCACGAATTTTGTTCTAGTCTAATATGATGAAACGCATCTTTCAGATCCAATTTTGTAAAATATTTTTTATTCCTCAAACTATCTATGTGATCATCAATGCGGGGAATGGGAAAGTTATCTCTAAGAGTGACCTTGTTCAATGAACGGTAATCAACTGCCATTCTATATTGGCCAGACTTTTTCCTAACGAGAACTATGGGACTTGCGTATTGTGATGTACTGGGCCTAATAATCTCACGACTTAATAAATCAGTAATTATCTTAGAAACTTCAGTTTTTTCCGCGAAGGACAGCCTTCTTGGCCTAAAATAAAAGGGCATATGATCTGGTTTTAAAATCAGTTTCATTTCTAACTGAGTTAGGGGTTCTTTGGGTCGACTCGCCGTTAAGTAATCAATAATAATTTGATTAACTTCACTCTGAATAGTCCCTGTCAAAGAAACATTAATTTTTAAATTTATGGACTTTTCTTCGACTACATCGATTTTTAATAGTTCTTCACAAAACCCATCATTTGGAGATTCAAGGGTATGAATCTTCACCTCATCATCAAAACATATCTTCAATTTTTTATTGGATATGAAATCCCTACCTAGTAAGCATAAATGCGACATAGTTTGTGAAGGAACTACATAAAATTCTACCTCTACTGTGCATCCTTGAGTACAGATTTTAGTATGAAACAACCCCAAAATTTCTATCTTACTGCGGTTTACTCCTTCAAATCTGCAACAGTTATCATAAGGTCTCAATGATGTATGACTAGGGATACAATCGATACTCAGCAAAGATATCGGGCTACCTGTGTCTAAAATAGCATTAAGAGGGTGCTGCAAAAAATCTGAAGTTATTTGAATAACATAAGAGGGAACTACCTGTACTAAATGTGCACTCTTCTCCGCAGTAGATGCCCTAGGCTCCGGGCACTTCCATTTCAAATGCCCTCTCGAACCGCAATTGTAGCATGTGCCTCTCTCTCGAACAGGTTTTGGACAGTCAGCAATTCGATGACCTGGTTCACCGCAGTTGAAACAGCTATCTTTTCTGGAGCTACGCTTATCAACCAAGCTACTGTTAGGTACCTGAAAATTAATGGAAGCTGAAGCTTTAGATACCTGTTTAGTCTCCTTCTTCATATTTTCGTAAATCCTTAACTTGTCCTTAAGCTGTGCAACAGACGTAGCATCATAAAGCAAAACTTTGTTCTGCGGTGTATCAATAATGCCATTTATTACATAGTGAATTAGTGATTCGGTATCTATTGATCCTCTAGAGGCTAGTTCTCTCATCACAAGGAGGTACTCTTGAGCACTCTCATTCTTCTTCTTGACTCTTGAACTTAGCATCTTATGTAAGTCAGCAGAATTAATCTTCTTTTTGAATTCTTTAAGAAGGGCTGCTTTTAAGGCATCCCAGCTTACCAACCCTCTTTCACCTTGTACAAATAATTTGGCTAGTCCAGTTAGTTTTTTCTTCGCAAATATTAGTTTTTGGAGCCCATTCCAACCATACAGCTTGGCGTTCTCTTCAAACAGCTCTATCCATTCTTCCACTCGTAAGCTGTCACCACCATCATATTCAAGGATCGAATCTTCCACATCCTTAAAACTTAAAGCGAACTGATTGAGAACTGGCGGTGAATTCACAATACATTTCTCTATAGAAGGAATCGAGGATTCATCTTCCGATTCCTCTTCACTTTCCTCGCTATCTTCCTTCGAAGAAAAATCTGTTAAATTATTTAATTTCGTGCAGATTCTTCGTGCAATATCCTTGGCGTCACCCGAATAATCTATTGTGAGGACGCTACAAATGGTTGCTAGCTCCGCCACTGAAAATGATTTCATTGCAACACCAATTTTCTCATTTAACTCTGCGTCTGTAAAGTTGAATCCCTTGAATTCTTTCAACTTTCTTCTACTTAACCGACCACATTCGTCACCAAATATTAATCTAAAAAGAAGCTTAACTGTTTTTGATGAGAGTGAATCAATCACTTTTCCTAAGGACGCTATGCTTCCAAGTGACGCCATCTGAATTCTTGTTGTTTCAGCAATCAACACTTTATCCCACTTCTGAAATTGTAGTAAATATTTTATTTGTCCAAAACGGGTAATAAATAGGAACACTTTAAAGTAAATACTATATCTTTAATTTCTATAACTCGACAACACAACACTAATCTAGCTACACGTAGACTAACACAACTGTGCTTAACTAATGGCCGACCTTATTCACTACTCATCAACAGTTAGTTCTCCATCGATCTATCTTACTCTATAATCGATAAACAGTCGATGCAAGAAGACTAACCCCTCGATATGTTCCCCTAATATTACCACAGAAGGAATTTTAGCTTTTCACACATTATAACACCATTTTAATTTTAACTCTGAAGCTTGCACGAACAAAGTTTAACAAAACTTTTTGATGACTCAGAATTGCATGTGAAAAGACAAAATTGTACTTATCGCAGATAATGATATCGCTCCATATTTATAGAAAATATAATGCAATCATTGTCCCAAAAAACGGTTTCATCAGTTTTAACTGATGGCAGTATAATCAAGGCGCGATCAAAATTAAATATTTTTGAAAAAAGTCCTATTTTTTGTTTTTCCCAGTTGGCAACCCTAGGCTATACTACTGTTATTTATTTATTTATTATTATTTTAAGGTCTCAACATCTGTGGTTCATTTGCGCCCGGAGCCTTCTCAGTGAACTGCCGGCCTCCGCAACAGTGTTCTCCCGTTATAGACAACACTGTCCATCACCGGACAGTGAGCTGTAGGGGCTCCTAGGAAGAGACAAATCTAAGGGTAGTACGGCTGGATTCGAACCCCGTGATCTCGCGTTGCTAGTCCAGCGCGCTACCACTGAGCTAATCCTTTCCCTACTCCTGTTATTGTAAAACGATATTGAGATTCGGTCAAAAAGACTGTTTTTTCAAATTTTCACCGACGTTTCGGCAAATTTACCTTCTTCAAGGTAAACAAATTTCTGTGTGAATTTCTTAAAAACTATAGTATAATATTTGTTATATACCATCACCAAGTGTGCTAAAAAATCCGAAACCGGTCAAGAACCATGGAACATGCATGCTACGATGGATAAAAATACCAGACGTAATCCAGCATTTGGTATTTTATCGTGTAGCATGCTTTATAGATTTTGTTCCTGACGGTTGATTTTCAAACATCATCAGAGCAGCATAAAGGGCGTGTAGAGAGTTCACATTCAACGTAATTTTCTGTTACACACACACTTGTTGTAGTCTGGGGGGGGGTTACGGTAAGTAGATACTAACATAATAATACATATAAAACTTAACCTTCCCACATACATATACAACCAACAAGTGTGAGTGTAACAGAAACATTACGTTGAAGTGAACTCTCTGCACGAACTGGGTGAATTTGCTGTAACGATGGATGAAAATTCGAAACTGGTCAGGAACAAAATCAATATGTATGCTACGACGGATAAAATACCAGATATGTTAATTATATTTAGCAATTATAATTTCTCAAAAGGGATCTTGTGAGGATGTCTGTAGGATATCAAAATAAGCAGGTGATTAGATATAAAAAGAAATATGTATAATTAAAATAATTGATGAGAATAGATAAAATATATACAAAACTCATTCCTCTGTAAATAATATTAGTACCACATTTTGGAGGAATTAAAACAGGGTCTCTGACTTGGATGATGGGCATTTTGAATGCAGGTCCGGCATATACACCACTCATTACCAAAACTTTGCAAGCAGCGCCGCCAGTACGCACAGCTTTCACTCCCAATTTTGATCTGCCCTCCCACTCTATAAAGGCCCACCTTATATATCTATTTTCATCCCTCTGGATGAGCAATAGAAAGGGAAATTCCTTTTATTTTGGCCATTATAATACAAGCCAGGGTTATATCCCTTGCTAACTATTACTTATTGTGTTTATCTAACCTTTAAAAAAATTCCAAACTTAACATTACTGTGAACTGCAATATTAATTATTTTTTAACTTATAATAATATAACAAGTATAAAATTATAATTTATATTATTTATACTTTACACAGGAAAGTATTAATTGTAAACTTTGAGGAGATATGGAGTGGGAGCATTTGTTTAATTTCTTGGATGTTTGCCCATCTCTGGCATCTATGATATCGTTATTTTCAATCTGGAAAATTTAAGTAGCAGTGTATTGCTAAAGTATATTAATGGTAAGGATTGGGCAGCACTGATTAATTGTTGCAGTTGGTTCCGCAGAGCTGGAAAGCATCAGAGATATTTTCTGTGATAGCCTGCTTCTTTTTGTATGTTGATACATTGGATTTTAAAAGTTTTATTTAACATTCAAAATCCAATATATCAACTGAATTTGCTGCTCTGTGCAAGTCTATGTTATTACACTATTTGACAAAAACATCCTGATGATGGGCGAACGCCAGAAACCGGTCGATGACCAGAAAAATACAAGCAGGCTATCACGGAAAATATCTCTGATACACTGATTAATTTTTATAAAGCGGCATACAATTTCAGAGCCACAATTTGAGAGGGTTGTATGTGGGGTAGCTAATTACAGCAGTTTGTGTGTGCTGGGTCACCTCTGTTCTGTCTGCCTGCATGTGGGCGTGTGACTTTGTCGATCTATCTTTGTCTCGGCATACTATTCACTGAGAGTTGCCACAAATCACTAAGTTTTTATTTTTTTCTTTAATAATACTTTGAAGAAGTTTATTATTATTATCGGGTCCTTTTTTTTTTTTTTTTTTTTTTAATTACTCAGCGTTTTTTTTTCTCATTTAACTGTGTAATGGAATCAGATATTAGATGTAATGAATCGTTTGTTGGTGTAATTCCTGGAGTAGCAGATGTCTTGAAGAGGGCGGAAGTTAGTTGAGAGATTTTGGAAGTTAGTGCTCGAATTATTAAACGGTTTATATAAAAATAAACTGTATTTTAACAATAATTTAAACGTGATAAATGGTAACTAATAACTATAATAAAATACTTAATAATAAATAGAAGATAAATAGCTGATAATTTAGAATGGTTAAAATAACGAACTAAAGTGCACAACTACGAGAGTGATAAGTTGAATATAACTGTGAATTGCCGCTCGTGTATAGTTTGGTCGTAGATGATATAATAATCCTTTCGTCGTATATCATAGGGTTTTTATATACTGTTGTTCACACTCACACCAAGATATCTGTCTTAGTGTGCGGCCTTGGGCGACCTTCGTAGTTTTCTGACCTTATTTAGTGGCCATACTTATCGCGGTGCCTGCCTTTGAGGTGAGAATTGATGAAAAGGCTTTGTGTTTGTTTGGTTGACCGCGGCTGTCGGCGGCCAACAGTGTTACTGTTTTCACCCTTTGTTGATTATTTCTTGGGCGTACTTTGCCGATGTCAATGACTTTGCCATGTCATTACATCCATTCGCACAGGCGTGACTCCCTCAGACGGTGATTACCATGAGGCGATGTCTTTATATTTTGTTATAAAATTGTAAACAAGAGAAAAATATGTATTCATATATTAAATACTTTTCTTTTTTTTTAATTTAATGTGCGACAACATGTATGGTTGTTGGCGCCCGGAGCCTTCTCAGTATACTGCCGGCCTCCGGACAGTGTTCTCTCGTTATAGACAACACTGTCCATCATCGGACAATGAGCTGTTGGGGCTCCTAGAAAGAATAAAAATCTAAGAGCAGCACAGCTGGACTCAAACCCGGGAAGCGCGCGTGGGAATCCAGTAAGCTAACCACTTAGCTACTCCCTTCCCTAACACTTTTATTATTATTCTGCACATGACAATATTATCTATATATATAGGTAATAAAATTATAATAAAAATAAATTAATAAATAATAGTAATGCTTTTTTTTTTTATTATGATGCTTCCAGCATGATTTTGCGAGTGTTCCTCCAAATCCTAGTTATGGTACTGCCTCAAAATAAAATCAATTTTATCAAAAAGTAGATAGCAATTTTAAGATATTTTTTTTTAGTAAATAAAGCAACAGATTTAAAGATTATTCACATTAAATCAGAGATTTATTTCCAACACCGTACTCTGATTGACTCTAGCATTAGGACATTCATTTTTATTATCTTGAAGGAATTTCAATTAAAGATGTTGCTCAAATAAACTTATATTTAAATAAACAAATAATAAAATCCCCCCCCCCCCAACCAACCGTGACGACAAAAGTAGTAGTTTGCATAATTTGTTGTACATTAATAGATTCTTGATCAAAGAACAATAAAATATCATCTTAAAAAAAATGTCATTGTCAAATACTTTAAAAAAAACATAAAATGATAAAACTAGACTTGTGGCATTAATACAAGACAATTCTGGGTGCTAACACAGGCAGGCTCTGGCTGGCTGACCACTCTCTGATAATATTATATCTTGATTACAGTCGACATCTCGAATGTAGGTTTATGGTTTGTTTTTAAAGAGATTTATCTCATAGTCAACATAAATAATGTAAGAATTCTGTTTTATAAAAACAGTTTTTCACATAACTAACTACTTGTTTCATTACTATTTTATAAAGATAAAAATAAATGCAGAATAAATAAGAGTATTGAATTCACTTCTAACAACAATTTAAAAAATAATTAGTTTACTAAAAGAAATGAGATACTCAAGATCAAGATCACAAATCAGAAATTATTTATGCATAACGGTGATAATGCTGGAAATACAGGGTCATAAAATGAAGAAAATATTGTGTATGAGTAAATCACTCACAAATATGTGAAAAAAATAGATTTAATAATTATAATAATAATAAAAAAAAAAACCCACGGCGCTAAAGTACATAAAAGGCCAAAGCTTGCCATATTAAAAAGAATAACAAATATTTATATATATATATATAAAATATAATTCAAACTATTTTTATATTACGCTGAGGGTTGCTTCTACACACCACACCGCACGGTGACTGACCCAGCGGTTCTAGTAATTGCCGGAGTGATCCCGATTGACTCCTTACAAGGGATTGTAAAATGTTCCGGAGAGGAAGGCAGAGAGGAATAAGGAGGCGATCTCTCCGAGGGGAGGATTCGGAGTTTCCGGAGGTTGTCCCCATGGAGAAGTGGACTTCTCACACAATTACAGAGCGGACATGGTTATTTCATGGTTATATACCTGAAGAAAATAGGGAAGGCAGTGGTTGAGAAATGCCTTTACTGCCCCGGCAGTAAAGACGATGCTTACTACACATTTTTTTTCATGTAGTCGGTGGGAACGGCTAAGAGGCGGTGATTGGGCGACGTTCTAACGAAAATTAGATTCCCTAATTCGATTCAGGTGATTGGACGAAAATTAGATTCTGTGGTTGTGGCGATGCTGGGGCCACTGAGGCCAACTAGCAGACTGTAGTAAAGTACACCAAGGACATTTTTCAGCGGGCGAAGCAGGGCCTGGACGAGTGAGTTAGTGCTGGTCCCTAGTGAATCCAGGATAGGCCTAGCGTTAGGGGGTGTTTTAGCCGGGAGTCCGGCACAGCAGGGTCTCTGCGTGCGTAAACCGCATCTCACCTATCACCACAAAAAAAAATATGGCTAGTTGTTCACAAATAAATACGAGTCGTATTAACCGATCGATCAATCTACTTTCCCTATTAAAAATATATATTTTATTTATATATACGAGTATATTTATATATTATATATATATAAAACTTGTAAAGAGTAAAGAAAACTGAGACAATTGTGTAGTATCAAGTGCTTCTTAAGAATTATTGCCGCCATTTGGAATAGAATGAACAGAGTAGGGGACTGGGTAAGAATATTTTGATCGTCACAAAATATTTTTAATTAACAGGGTTTATATTTATTCGTCACAATTTATTTTTAATTAACTAATTATATTTCTTTCTATATTATTATTACATTTTATTATAACATTTCTCGAAAATTTTATAAGTGATATTTTGTTATAAACCAATTGAAATATCTATAAAATAAATAAACCTATGGCGCAATCTAAGGACCCAGGCTTGCCAGACGATGATTTGAATTGGGGGGACATGTGGTAAGTACGCCGCGATCCTCTCGTCGTTTAGATCTGACCTTCGCTACCTAGATGCGCTGCCAACTGTAGCTTCCCGTTTTGATATTGGATCAACACCGACTTCCCGTGGAGGCAAAGTAGGTATTGAAACAGCACCGTCAGAAAAAGCTATAGTTGGTAGCGCACGTAAGTAGCGAAGGTCGGAACTAAAACGGCGAGGGGAGCGCAGCGTGCTTACCAAACGATCCCCCCCCCCCAGTACAAATCACCGTCTGGCAAGCCTGGGCACTTAGATTGCGCCATAGGTTTATTTATTTTATAGATATTTCAATTGGTTTATAACAAAATGTAATAATAATACAGAAAGAAATATAATTAGTTAACCTTGTTAATTAAAAATATTTTGTGACGATCAAAATATTCCTACTCACTCCTCTACTCTGTTCATTCTATCTAAATGGCGGCAATAATTCTTAAGAAGCACTTGACTGACACAGTTGTCTCAGTTTTCTTTATTCTTTACAAGTTTTATATATATATATATATATATAAATAATACCCATTAAAAAAAAAATAATTAACTTGTGGCTTTTAAAAAACAGTTCTTCCTAATTCTGGCATTTCATTAAGTATATAATCCTTAATTATTTTGATTTTATAAGGGAGATAAAAAGAATGAAATAAAGAGTGTATGTGTGTGTGTGTGTGTGTGTGTGAGAGAGAGAGACAGAGAGAGAAGATATCCGAGATAATTAAATACTTCAACAAATTGGTTGTTTATGAATAAGATTTTTTTAAGTAATCACAGATTCCAGGACTAGTGGCCCCCGGGTGCTACATTATCCTCCAAAAGGGGTCAGGTTGAAATTAGCGTGCAGAAAATTAGTTGTTATTTTAGATCTTTCCGAGAATTCAGTCAAAATATTTGTATTTCTTTTAGAACGTAATCGTTAAAATATTTTTTATAGGAAGTAGATTGATCGATCGGTTAATATTTATTTGTGAACAACCAGCCATATTTTTTTGGGGTGACGAGGAGTGAGATGCGGTCTACGCACGTAGAGATCCTGCTATGCCGGACTCACAAATTGGACTACTGGCTAAAACACCCCCCTACCGCTAGGCCTAGCCTGGATTCACTGGGGACCAGCACTACTTTAGGACTAAGCATCTATCTTTACTTGTTGGGTGTTTCCCTCAGTATTATCCCACTTGGCACTCGTTCAGGCCCTGCTTCGTCCGCTGAAAAATGCCTTGATGTACCTTACTACAGTTCTGCCAGTTGGCCACAGTGGCCAGCATCACCACAACTATAGTATCTAGAATGTGTCGCCCAATCAATGCGTCGAGCTCACCGCTCAGATCACATGAAAAATAATGTGTGGGAAGCATCGTCTTTTTTTGCCGGGGCAGTAAAGGCATTCCTCAACCACTGCCTTCCCTATTTTATTCAGGTATGACCTGAAATAACCATGTCCGCTCAGTAATTGTGTGACGTAAAAGTCCACTTCTCCATGTGGCTTATTCGTCCTGCTTTTACCACCCTAATCAACCAAGGAGCCCCGCAGAACATCTTCCCAGGAAGCGTGACACCTCCGGAAACTCCGATTCCTCTCCTCCCTGGAGATAGCCACCTTATTCCCCTCTGCCTTCCTTTAGCGGAGCATTTTACATTCCCTTGCAAGAAGTGCAATCGGGATCACTCCGGCAATTACTAGAACCGCTGGCTCAGTCACCGTGCGGTGTGTAAAGGCAATCCTCAGCGCAATGTAAAAATAGTTTCAATGATATATACGAGTATAATATATATTGTAATATTATTTATTAGGGGGTAAATTTAATAATTAATTAATAATTATAATTTATATTTGAAATCTTCTCTAAAGGGATCTCGTGAGGTCTCTGTTTATAAAGAAATTGCAGAGGATGAAAAAACAACTAAATATATAGATTCAAAATATATAATTCAAATATACAGTATATGTCAAAAATTAATTAATACAATATTGAGATATAACAACATAAGTGTCCTGTCATTTGGGAGAAATTGCTTTTTATAAAACTTACATATTTTACATTTATTCTGACTTGAAAAGGTTGGGTTTCTTGGGGCACTTCCACACTCACTACTGTAACATGGCTTTTTCTAATGACGGACTTCACTCTTTTTATGGTACAAAATTATTAACCGGCCCCCTTCCCTAAAAGGGTCCACCTTATATATTCTACCTCCACCCCGGAGAAAGTGAGAAGAAGGAAATTCCCTTTGCCCTAAATAAATGTAGTGATAGGGGTAGGCCAGGTATCTCTGACTCAACTAACTGTTTCTTTTGTGCCTTTCAACCTTCAAAAAAAACCAAATATATAAATATATACATCGGAAAAATTCCTTACTTTACAAACATAAAATATATAACAGGAATATATTTCGATACAATTTACATTTATTAATTCGCCCAAAGATGTACACATTGCAATGTAAATATTTTTCATTCTTTTCAATATACAAATATTCTTTTCAATATTCTTTTTATTCTATATACAATTTTTTTCTATTCTTTTCTTTTATATGAGGAAGGTTAATTGTTTCCCGCCGGATGGCTACAGACACTTGTTTTACCCCTCACTTTCAAATAATTCACCTTTTGAGTTTAATTTTATATATAATAATTATTTTCTATTCTTTGGGGCGCACAGAAACCTTTTACATTTTCTATTATTTGAAAAATCAATATAAAATTAATATTTTCGTCAGTACATAACACAAGGAGATGTCACTAACAGTCAATGAGAAGCCCTTTGTCTCTTTGTGTGTGCAAAAAGCTCCAGGTTAGTACTACCTAAAGGAAACAACCTACATTCAAACAGCCAGTACCGTACGCGATTACGATTCACTAGCCCTGTTTACTTCACATCTCCTTTTATTTCAACTTACTAACCAAAAAATTCATTTGTGTGAAGAATATAATTTTCATTACTCAATTGTTTTAAATCATTCAATTGTGTAGCTTATAAAATATTGGTGGAAAATTTTATAAAACTTCAACCTACAGTAGCGTATATCAATCAATGAAATACTACCCATAATTCAATTTACAAATGTGAAAATAATACAATATTTATATCAACTAAAAGAAAGAAAGAAAAAGAAACCAAACAAACAATAGCATGTATTGTGGATTGTATGCAATACATATGGATGGTTTTACATGAAACCATTTATGTTGCTCTTTTTATCAGAAGCTCTATGCTTCTGACTAAATTTACAAACTTTGGGATAAGAAAACATGCAACATTTACCGCAATTAACCTGTTAATAACTAAATAACACGATACTAACTTCATGATATTTTTAAACTACAAAACACATCTGTACGGCTGGCTCCTTTAACATCTAAAATAGCACATATATTTTTAATAAAAAGGAATTTACGGAGCTGAATGAAAATAGTAATAAAATTAACTTGGCCTAATATTTTTTTACTTTCTCTTACTCCTAGTAAGAGGAAGTATTGTAATCGTGTCAAATTTTCGATATCGAGTTTTCACCGAAAATATCCGTTTTGAGGTCCCCTGAGTCCAAAAAAGTGGTTTTTAGCAAAACTTAGACTTCGTAATTAAAACCGACGGGGAAAAATTACAATCCTGGAGAAGTAAGCCTCTACATGGAAGGTATGCGAGTGAACTTGGAAAGCACGAAGTTGACAGGTTTGGTGTCAAACGCATGGTTATACCAGGGACATTTGTTACCGGAAACGGAACGGTTTATGATGGCAATACAGGATCAAGTAATAAACACAATGAACTACCACCGGTATACTCGTATATTAAAGGATAGCAGCATTACTGATGAATTATGTCATAATGACCGGGAGACGATCTAACATGTGAGTCAGGCTGTCGAGCCATAGCGCAGACTCTATATAAAGCTAGGCACGACAATATCGCCAAGCAGATACATCAAAGACTAGCACTGAATAATGGATTACTTAAAGAATCCACACCATATTATAAGTATCAGCCAGCAACACATAATGGAGAAAAAAAGCTGCAGACTTTATTGGGACAGAAGTGTGATAACAGACCAGCATATCTCACACAACAGGCCAGATATCATCCTATTAGAGAAAGAAAAGAAAACTGTGCATTTAATAGATGTGGCGGGGTCCCTAACAGTGAAAATTTGTCGTCCACCTACAACGACAAAATTCAGAAATATATTCAGCTTTCTAACGAAATTAAGCAAATATGGAATGTGGGGGATTGTAAGGATAGTTCCTATTGTCGTTTCATCAACAGGCGTGATTCCTACTTCTCTGAGGAGAAATATTCAGTAGCTATCTATTGACGAAAATTTATACGTTAATCTGCAGAAGTCAGCTATATTTAGATGCATGCCACATACTGCGACATTTTTTAGGTTTCTAATCTAAAATAGTTAATTTATATAGCTGTTCGAAAAAATTCCCAGCTATATGATCCCCAGGAGTATAATGTTGTGTAATTATTGTGTACAGTTCGACCTTGATTCAGCAATGTTCGTATATATATATATATATCATATATGAGCTGATTACGGTCATTCATACAACTGTTTAATATTCAGCTAACGACATATATAATGATAACTGTGCCACCTCAATCAAATTCTGCCTTGACTACCGAATAGTTCATACAAATGCTATAATTAAAAAAAAAATATGGTGTGAAACACTCATACAACTTTCTCTCACTCCAGTTCTCAAAATTATAATTGACAAATTTTATAGTTGGTCTAAATGAAGAGGTTAATCTTAAAGATTTGAGTCTATTGTTCAAAATAAGGGGTGAATTACTCAATCTAAATTGTGTTCCATGGTGCAATAAAGACCAGGATAAAGAGCGGTGCCACTTGTGTAATCTAAATGAACGAGAGGATATGTTCCACTTTTTATGTCAATGTTCTGCACTGGCTCATATTCGGCAATTACACTTTGGAATAGGTTCACTTTCATCACAGTTTGTTATTTCTTACCTCTCCAATATAACTGATTGCCTTGTTTTTGTAAAATTTCTTCAACAAGCTCTAGATTATAGAAATAAAACCAATCATTAATACCTATAATTTCATAAGTAATAATTATAATAAAATAGTAATAGCAAAATAGTAATTTTCTTTGTTATATGCAATTTTGCTTTTCTTTTTATGTAAAATTAATAACCAAACTCTGGCAGACAGCTTCATGCCATGCTATCTAATACTAATTTACTTATTTTTGAATGTAATATTTTCTTTTAAATAAAGTGTATTATTATTATTATTAGTTGGTGTAACAAATTTAATTAAAATTCGTCGAAAACTGAAAAAAACAGTTCAGTAAAAGCGCACTTCCGGTTTATTAATTTTCTTGAAACTCGGAAGTTTGGCCATCTATTTATTTCTAATTAATTTTGTTTGGATAATAGACTTTATAATCAACTATGATAGCACTTTAGAGAAAAACATAACCCCATCGCTCCCCTAAAAGTGCCCTTAAATGAAATTTTTTAAATAAAAGTTATAGATCTCGTATGTGTAGTTTATATACGATCGTTTTGAGAAAATTACGAAAAAGTAAAAAAAAAAAATTATTTAGTAAAGTGGTAAAGTAAACCCCCACTTCCGGTCATCCGATTTTTTTCCAAACTCGGAATTTCAACAACATATTTAATTCTAATTAACTGAAATAACTTTTTAGAAGAAGCCGTAACACCACCCCAACCCCAAAAATTGTCCTTAAATGAATTTTCCCGGAGAAATGTTTCAAATAAAAGTTGTACCTCTATGTATGTGTAGTTGATGTATTGTATTAAGTTTCATGAAAAACGTTGGCACCATTTTTTTTAGAAAATCGCAAAAAAGTAAAGAAAAAAAAAACTAGTAAAGTGATACTTCCGGTTGTGGAATTTTTGACAGATAACGTATTGTCAGATCCCATGGTGATACCTAAACTGAATATCAAGTTTGAACTTTCCACGGTTTTTCGTTTTTGAGCTATGCTGTTCAAATACATACACATGCACATACACACATACACAAAGATACAAGGCCATTTTCTGAAAAACCACTTTTTTGGACTCAGGGGACCTCAAAACGGATATTTCCGGTGAAAACTCGATATCGAAAATTTGACATGATTACTAGGGGTAAGAGAAAGTAAAAAAAAAAAAAAGCTGTCCAGTAAAATTATCAAAAGTGGAATTTTGATAACATATTTAATTATAATTAATATTAAAGAGACGATAGAAACGTATAATAAACTGAAATAACTCATTAGAGGAAAGTATAACACCATCATTCTTCTAAAGCCCTTCATAATTGGATTTCCTGGAAAGAAAGGTACAAAGAAAAGCACACATTTTCTAATTAATATTATATACATGATAAAAAAAATGTGCATTTAACTAAAAGAGCACTTTAATGAAAAACATAATTCTCACCCCTGCCTCCAAACCACCCTTAAATGAATATTTCCACCCTTAATGAAGTTATGTCCTGTATTAAAATATAGGAGATATATTAAGGAAGTTATTCTTATAAAACATATGTCAACTGTTATTACCTATGTTATTTTTCAAAATAAAGACATTCTCATTTGGCCGTTACACCTACTATGGTAGGATAGATGACGCATCATAGAATGAAGGAATAGGTAGGAGAGCTGCCATACCACTCCTCTGTGAAGAAAACATGGCTGATCGGCATGAAACTTGGTAAACAGTATGTCTATGAATCCAACTTTAACGACAGCGTGGAAATCTTTCATTTCAATTGCAATTTAATATAGTGTATAAAAACTTACAAAGCGTTACGAAAATTCAGGTATTCACCACATATAGCTGATGCGTATAAATGTTTGTAGAATACAGAAGAAGACACAAAATAACTGAAGAATTTTGCAATAGGTTCGCTAGTGATCTTTCTACCCTTCCGACTAACTTGCATCACGCCACGTGGTGGCAATCAAGAAAAGTAAAGCCAGCGTCTTTCTCCTACCCCGTCATCAGCCATAGCTTTACCCTATATAAAAAGTTTAAAGAAAATCGTTGGAGCCATTTTTAAAAGAAAAAAAAACCTCGTGTCATACACTCACACAACTTTCTCTTAATCCTGTTCTCAAAATTATAAATTGATAAATTTTATAGTTCGTGTACCATATTTAACGAAATTCGTCGAAAACTGAAAAAACTGTTGAGTAAAAGCGCATCTCCGGTTTACTAAATTCTTAAAAACTCGGAATTTTGGCCAACTATTTATTTCTAATTAATTTTGTTTGGATGGTAGAATTGTATAATCAACTATGATAGCACTTTGGAGAAAAACATAACCCCACCCCTCTCTCAAAAACACCCTTAAATGACTTTACCAAAAGAAATGTTTCAATTAAAAACTGTAGCTTTTTATATGTGTGTACTTCACATTACCAGCTTTAAGGAATTGTTAAAGGGTCGTTTAAGAGAAAATAGCAGAAAACTGAAAAATACTTCTCAGTAAAAACGCACTTCCGGTCATCCAATTTTTTTCAAACTCGGAATTTCAATAACATATTTAATTCTAATTAATATTGTTCAGATGATAGAATTGTGTAATAAACTGAAATAGCACATTAGAGGAAAA